>JADLZL010003580.1:0-98065 GCA_015844335.1 Chrysopogon serrulatus | reverse complement strand
TTCGTGTTGGTGACCATGGAGAAGGTGCAGTTCATAGCACCCTGTCCAACAGGTGTTTGATGAATTGCCTCTCCATCATACATAGTTGTTTTTCACTTTCATTCAGTTACAGCTGGGCTGCAGTTTACTGTTGGCAGCACAGGCTATGGCTCCCACCTTACAGTAAGTTCAAGATGGCTTCTACTTGGCAATTCACTCAGGGGATTATGCACATATGTAGTTATACCTAGAATACAATAAGAACTACTTGGGTGAACTTGTGAGAGTCTGCACAGGACAAACCATCCGTGAGACATGTATTGATCTGCCATCAGAACATTTCGTTGAAACCTCGGTTCCGAGTTTCAAGGTTGGCTTGGTGACAAGGCGTAGCATAAGAAAGGGGGAATGTTAGGGATGCTTGGGCAGTGTGTTGTCATATGGGCTGAGAGTAGTGGGCTTGTTATCTCTTGACTGGATGGAGTACAGATGGAGAGAAGGGGGCAACAGAGAAGGCATCGGACACATAGACATCAATCTTATCCCCTAGCTGCCATTCTTCTTCGTCAAATCTCATTCCTCTCTCTGTACTCGGATTCCTCTACTACTAAATATTCTCCAACCCTACTGTAGTGCTTCTCTGCTCCAATTCCTTTGGTTGCTGAACTCTAGACCTCCCTCTCCCCGAGGTCTTGTACTCTGATTTGAGCTATCTATGATTTGATTGAGGAGGTTGCTAACACCCAAGTACTATTGTAGTGTTTTCTAAAGATATCAAACTTGAAATTGATTAGTTTATTCACAAATACTCGTGGAACTCCACAAAGCTTATGTCAACTACTAGAACTAGAAAGACAATACTGTAGCTCACTTGTCTCCCTAAGACTGCTCTAGTTTGATGCTACTTTTCTGGCCAATGGTTGTACCATGAGAAGCCTCATGGACAACAAAAAACTGTTAGGATGTATCCTGCCACTAAAATCTTTGACTGAGTGGTCAAAGATCCTTCGGCAGAGGACCCGAACCAATAATCAATGGGTCAATGATCCCTCAGCAGAGGACCCAAACAAATGAATGGAATATAAGAACTACGTAAAATTGGGAAATAATAATAGAAGTCAATGTTCCATCATTGTTACAGGGCACCGTATTTATAGGAGGCTAACTAATAAGAGCATCTATAGGAATTTTGTAAACTCAGAGACACAAATACTACCTACTAAATTATGTAACTCCCGTACTCCTTACACATTACCGGTACATGTACGGGCAAAATGGTCACTGGCGCTTCTGGAATCAAGCACTCCTAGCCAAATTAAGGTACCATACTAGATGTGGCTGGCCTTTACGGCGGGTTGATTGGTGTGAGAGATGGAAATATTGCCAAACTTCAGCTGGTGCCTAGACGCTATTGGCTACCCGGCTACCCTTGTTTATTGGGACCGTCTACTCAAGTTTTGCTTCGGGGCAAAAGACCTTCGTGGTATGGTGACCCGCAGGAAAAATTGAAGGTGGCATTATCCTGTAACACCTAGCTGTGGCACATTGCCCTATGGGTGAGGGGGTGGCGCACTCAGGGTCCTATATTCCTATCCCCAATTTGAAAGTCAAAGGGACACAAGGCCAGACCCACCATTTAAACTTGCGACGAATTTTATTACATTACACATATGTCAAAGATTCAGATGGCCAATCATGAAATAACTAGCATGACAATGGAAGTTTAACTAAAATGTCTCGGCTGGCCTGCCACCAACTACATAGTCCATCAGTTGGCCATGCCTATCCCACGCTCTCCCAGCGGACGAGTCTCCACGGGTGGCTGCGGTGGCCCATCCTGCTTGGTGCATATGCAGGTGCTGCCATTGCAGAAACCGCCAGTGCAGTGCATTAAAAGGCAAGGGGGAATGCAAATATAATTGTTGCCAAAGCAGGGAAGGTTGGTCGGGACTTCAATTGTGTTTAACGGTGCTATGTCTTGTGCTTCTTCTCCAGCTGCGACTGCAACCACAGTGGTAATACAAACCCATTTTATATTTCACATATTTCAACAATTAGCTAGTTCATCTACAAACATTATTGCAGAATTTTTGAAATGGCCACTTACGATGTGATGAAGTGAGGAGGAGCAGAGCGAAAGCCATGGCGGCCACCACATCTTGCTTGCTGAACGACATGATCAACTGAGGAGTGCTATGTATCTGCTCAAGGAGGGTGTGTGTGCTCCGTAGTTATAGAAGGACGGCGTGGCCTGCAGTGACTAATCTTGTATATCCTTATTGATGGATACATACTAATGTTGCCGATGTACTATATATATTATTAAATTTCCTAGATAGATATGGAAACACAAATATTAGATGCTACTCGCTCGGGCAATCTCTACGGTGTGTTTTTGTGCACTGCTGTATGTTATTCAAAATAGCTGACTATGACATATCCATTTCTATCTATCTATATCTGTCTTGTTTATTAATAAAATAAGGATGATCTGCCCGGCTTTATGCTTCTCAAAAAAGACTTGCGTCTATATCTATCTATCTATCTATCTATCTATCAATCAATCAATCAATCTATCTATCTATCTATCTATCTATCTACTACCTACCTATCTACCTTTACTGACGAGGGAGAAGCAACCTGCTCCGGCGACAAGAAGCTTAGGATGGGGACCGAGCAAGCCCCAGCCAAATCTCTCTCTTGTAAACTCTGTTGTAACCCCTAATTTTGGGTACTCTTGAGTATTGAGATTTTCACCTACTAGATGTAGGGCTTCAAAAGCCTGAACTAGGATCAACCATTGCATCCTCTCTAAGTTCTTCTTGTTCTTGTGTCTACCCGAGCCACCAGAGGCATACACCCCATAACACCAACAAATAAACTGTCTTTCACGGTTTAGAAGCCTTAGACAGCTCCCAATGAATGTGATTTGGTCGCATGAGATAATACTAGTACAAAAAATGTACTGGTGGTTCTATAGGTATTTTCACTGACGTTTTTTAACCCATCAATGGAAGAGACCAGTGAAAATTAGTTTTTTCACAGGCGGTGCTTTCAGAACCGCCGGTACAAATCTAATTTATTATATAGACAGTTCTCTTAAGAAAACCGCTAGTAGAAATTAGATTTGTACTGGCGGTTCGAAGTATTGAATTGTAGCAAGAGAGCATCCATCGAAGTATTGAATTTTAGCAATGGAGGATCTGAGGAGCATCTTTAACAACGGATCATCCAAGGCTAATTTTTATCTTTAGCAACAGACATCTGATGCTATTCTAGTGTTGTGGTGTAGTGTTCCCTTAATAAAACCAATAGTACAAATTGGGGAATAATAATAGAATTCAATGTCCCATCACTGTTACAAGGTGACGTATTATAGGAGGCTACGTAGGAATTTTGTAACTATCTGGTAAATTACATAACTCCCATGCTCCTTAGGCATATTGCCGGTATATATATGTAGGGGCAAAATGGTCACTAGCACTTTAGGAATCAAGCAATCCTAGCAAAATTAGGGTGCCATAGTAGATATGGGTGGCCATTACGGTGGGTTGATTTGCGTGAGAGATGGAACATCACTGGGTGAGGAAACTTCAGCTAGAGCCTGGATGACATTGGCTACCTGGCTACCCTAGCTTGTTTATTGGGACCGTCTACACAAGTTGCTTTGGGGAAAAAGATGTTAAATATGTATCATATATATGTACGAGTTGGGTTACACTAGCTAGGACTTGAGTTGTATTAGGGGGGCTATGATAGAGTTGGAGTCAGACTCTATGTCCTAGGAGCCATACATATGATGCAACCCCTATTTTAATCGAGAGAGACTTCTTGACGATTGGTTTGGGTGGCGGCAAGGCCACGGGATCATACCTCGAGGATGAGGCACACATCGTTGAAGCTCATTAGAAAACATCATGCCTCGGTATCGTTCTCATTTTCATATCTTCTTCTATGGGTGATTATGCTTCCGCATTCATTGGTTAATAGATCCATTTGGGTCTAGAACTAACAGTGTAGTCTAACAAGTGGTATCGAAGCTAGATTTATAGAAGAAGATCACAAGAGGTGCGATGGATATGTACTACACCACGCAAGGCTCGCATGGGGGTGTGTTCAGAGATAGCACATGGTGAAAAGTAGAGTGTGACAATGATCAATGACTTGATCGGTGTAGTTGCAAACTTCGAGCGGGTAGCTCGAGCAGTCAATCAATAGGGACTCGTCTAGACATGCCCATCAGGTTGATAGTGGCTAGTGGCTGCTGTTCGATAGGGTTCGGTTAGATGTGGCGGCTCGATTGGACAGTGCGGTTGGAAGACAACGAGGATGAAGACGGTGGCTTCGACTCATGATCACATTGATGGGAGTTCGATCTTGATTGGGGTGATCGTTGCAGGGCTCAAGTGCAGCAACAATGATGATGGCGAGAGCCATGATGTGGACTTGGCATATATTATGAAGGTGGCTTGGTTGCGTGGAGCCGTGGATCACATTGTAGCAGCTAGTTGTGGTGGTGCAATGGAGGGGTAGCTACATGCAGGTGGGTCGGAGGACTAGGCACAAGCATTGCGTGGATGCAGCTAGCGCGTGGATAACCACGAAATTTGAGTGCTGCATGCATATACCTAAACCTGACAATGGTTTGGGTTAAGCCCAGTTTTTTGGTTTGATTTTGCTTTTGGGCTGTATTGGTTTGGGGTGAAACAGGCTAAGAAGGCTGTTGGGCTGGTTTGGTTTGGGCCCTATTAAAGTGGACTGATTTGGTTTGACTATCAATAATAGAGTTAACAATGAGTTTTTATTCTATCTATTCATTTTTTCTTTTGCTTATGGCCAAATATAAACAATAACATGAGATGCCAATGAATTTGTGGGTTGGAAATGTATTTTAATGGGTTGAGCGTACAAGTGGTTTGGTTTGGTGTGGATGTTTGAAGGCACGGTCTAATTTGGTTTGGATTTGACTTTCACATATACATGCTTTGGATTGGTGCGGATTTGGTTTGGATCTCGGCCCACTGTCAGCTTTACATATACCCGAACAACATGCATATATGGTGTACTACCAGGAAACAAAAAAAAAAAAAAATGGAATTGCATGCATGCGGTTGCCTATATGGTGTCCAGCTGTAGTACGTGGTATTGATTCAAGATGCACGCGTATGTGGTTTGTTTCTTTTGTTCGGTTGAAGAAAGGGACAAGGTGGGTTGCTCACGGACTCTGAAGGTGTGTGGGAACGTATCCAGATAGGACTGCATGTGCGTGCACCTGGTTGGTTTCCAGGCCGGAAGAAAAAATCGACTTAACGAGCTAAGTCCGGTTTGGACTCTCTGCTTATGTCCGGTTTAGACTTTGTGCTTTGTTTTGGTCTCCATAAATACAGAGAGGGCAATAGTAATTACAAATCAAAACTGGTGGCGTGAACAAGAGTTTATGGCAGTTGCAGTGATCTGCGGGTGGCGCTCAATGCAAGCGTGTTAATTTTGTCGTGTGGAGGCGGCGGGACATTTGACGGGGCTACGAGCAGCGTGGCTGTACACAAACGGTGTGCGGCGATGGCGACACACGGCGGATTTCTATGGCATGTGTGGGAGGCGTGTGCTGCAGCAACATGTTTGCTTGCGGCAGGAATAAGCGCGTGGGTGATGTGCTTGGTGTGCGTGGAGCGAGCATGTGGGCGTACATAAGGTACGTGCTTTTTAGATGATCTGTGGCAAGAAGCAAATAGATTTGATGGGATCCAAATTTGAGGTGATGAAGTTTGATGGCACCGGAAACTTCAGGTTGTGGTAGACGAGAGTGAAGGATCTATTGGCTTAACAGAGTATGTCGAACATGCTCAGCGGAATTAAGCTGGAGAAGGTAGATGATGACAAGTGGGAGGAGATGCAGGCGTAAGATTGTGCTACTATCAGGTTGTGTCTCTCTGATCAGATCATGTACCATATCATGGAGGATACTTCGCTGAAGGAAATTTGAGACATGTTCACCAGTCATTTTGTGTCGAAGATGGTGACCCAGAAGCTATATTTGAAGTGAAAGCTGTTTGGCTTGAAGATGTAGGAGGGGTCAGATCTTATGGAGTGGCTGATATTGTGAAGTTTGATGTGAAGATTGATGATGAAGATAGGACGATTATTCTTCTGTGTTCATTGCCTAGGTCTTATGAACACTTGGTTACTATACTTACATATGGGAAGAGGGACATCAAGGTGGAGGATATATTTTGTTGCTGCATTGCTTGCTCATAATCAAAGGAGAAAGAATAATGTAATGGAGGAGTCTTCTGGTGATCCTTTCCTAGTTAGAGGTGATCATAGTGTGGAAGATAAGAGGAGCAACAAGAAGAAGGGGCCACAATGCTACAAATGTAAGGGTTGAGAACATGTAAGAGGAGACAATCCAAAACTAAAGAAGGATGGAGGATCCATGAGTATTGCGATTGCAAACAAAAAAGATGACTTAGATAGTGATGGTGATCTTCTCACAGTATCAAGTGAAAAGTCATGTGAAGCGTGGTTGTTGGATTCAGCTAGCTCTTTCTATGCAACACCAAAGGAGTTATTCTTGGTCATACACTGAGAAACAAAATGGTTTTACTTACTTGGGAGATGCTTCAGGCTATCTTGTTGAAGGAGTAGGTGACATCAAGTTCAAGTTATGTGATGGTCAAGAGATTATTGCTTAAAGGTGTGAAGCATGTGCCAGAGTGGACGAGAAATCTAATTTTGCTTGGTTTATTGCATGAAGAAGGCTGGTTGTTTCAGGCGGCTCCCGATAAAATTTTGAGTCATGTAAGGTGGCAAGACGGACATGATTGGTGAGAAGTCAAGCGCACACCAATACAAGCTGAAAGGAAGCGTTATTGAAGGTGGAGTTATGGATGGCAATGCAAACATGGCGGTGTTTAATTCTGATGCTGATGCGGCTGTGCGATCGGCCCCATGAGCGGTGAAAGAGATGACTTATTTCCAAGTACACGAAGGTTCATGCTTGGACAACTTCAAGATGGTGTGCATATTCGTCAAGTTGGAGTTTGTTAGATATGTATTAAATGTGTGTATGAGTTGGGTTACACTAAGATTTGAGTTGTATTAGAGGGCTAGGATAGAGTTTTAGTCGGACTTTGTGTCCTAGGGGGCATAAATATAAGCAATCCCTGTTTTAACCAAGAGAGAAGAGCATCTGGATGCTGGTGTAGCTGTTGTTTATGGAGAAGAGCACCTGTAGTCTTGCCCCAAGGATTAGACACATCAATTGAACCTCATTAAAAAACATCATGTCTCCGTGTCGTTATCATTTACGTATTTTCTTCTATGGATGATAATGTTTCCACATTCATTAGTTAATAGATCCATTTGGATCTGGAACTAACTGTGCACCTAACAATAAACCTTCACCATATGGTGACGGAGAAAAAAATTGAAGGTGGCGTTAGCCTGTAACGCCTAGCTCTGGCATATTGCCCTATGGGTGATGGGGTGGCGCTCCCAGCAGGTCCTATATTCCTATCCCCAATAGTTTCTCTGGCAATAAGGAAAAAGATGATCATATATTAAAAACAAAGGGATACGAGTCCAGAACCACCATTTAAAATTATGATGAATTTTATTACATTACACATATGTCAAAAGATTCAGATGGCCAGTAATGAAATAACTAGCATAACAATGAAAATTTAACTAAAATGCCGCGGTTGGCCTGCCACCGTACATAGTCCATCAGTTGGGCATGCCTATCCCACCCTTTCCCAGCCGACGAGTCTCCATGGGTGGCTCCGGTGGCCCATTCTGCTTGGTGCATATGCAGGTGGAGCCACCGCAGAAACCGCCAGTTTAGTGCATAAAAATGCAAGGGGGAATGCAAATATAATTTGCTGCCAAAGCAGGGAAGGTTGATCGGGACTTCAATTGTGTTTAACGGTGATATGTCTTGTGCTTCTTCTCCAGCTGCGACTGCAAGCACAGTGGTAGTACAACCCCATTTTATATTTCACATATTTCAACAATTAGCTAGTTCATCTACAAACATTATTGCATAATTTTTGAAATGGCCACTTACGATGTGATGAAGTGAGGAGGAGCAGAGCGAAAGCCATGGCGGCCACCAAACATCTGGCTTGCTGAACGACATGATCAACTGAGGAGTGCTATACGTACGTATCTGCTCAAGGAGGGTGTTTGCGCTCCGTAGTTATAGAAGGACGGTGTGGCCTGCATTGACTAATCTTGTGTCCTTTTTGATGGATACACACTAATGTTGCCAATGTACTATACATATTATTAAATTTCCTAGATATATACGGAAACACAAATATTAGATGCTACTCGCTCGGGCATTCTCTACAGTGTGTTTTTGTGCACTGCTCCATGTTATTCAAAATAGTTGACCTATGACACATACATTTCTATCTATCTATCTATCTTTTTTTTAAATAAAATCTATCTATCTATCTATCTGTCTGTCTGTCTATCTATCTATCTATATGTCTGTATGTCTGTCTATCTGTACCGATGAGGGAGAAGCAATCTGCTCCGGTGAGAAGCTTAGGATAAGCACCAAGCTCCAGCCAAATCTCTCTCTTATACACTCTGTTGTAACCTCTTTAATTTTGTAACCTCTTTAATTTTGTAACCTCTTTAATTTTGGGTGCTATTGAGTATAGAGATTTTCCAGCTGCTAGACATAGGGCTTCGATGGCCTGAACCATGATCAACCATTGCGCCCTCTCTAACTTCCTCATGTTCTTGTGTCCACCCAAGCCACTTAAGACATACACCCAGTAATACCAACGAATAAAATATTTATCACGGTTTTGACCCCTCGACAGCTCCCAACCAATGTGATTTGGTCTCATGAGGTGAGGTAAATGTTGTAGCTATTTTAGCCTTTACAACATTTTGTCATCATTGTCCAAGAGTCAAAATTTTGTAGTGTAAGAGGTGGAGGTACTTCATTGATGTAGGCTCGCTGGTGGCACTGGTGCAAATGTGTGTGTGTGTGTGTGTGTGTGTGTGTGTGTCACACACACACACACACATGCGGTACCATCCCTATGCCCATACATTATAATAAAGGGCAACAAGTACATGTATTCTTGGTCAGGCAAGTAAACTAACATGGCAGGGTCACCAATTTAGAAATAAAACAATTTTTGTGACAAGAAATAGTAGATAAACCAAAACACTGTATAAATAGCTGATTTTCTATGGAAAAATACCGTTGGTTTATATGCTTAAACAATTTTTCACTGAAGCGAACAAGCTCACAGCAACGCATGAGGTGTCATCTAATTCAAAATAGTTCAGGAAACCTTGTTGTTTATAAGGGTGTCACCAAAGCAGCTAAGCCAGATATTATTCATAAGTCTGTGATCAAAATAGTATGATACCCCGAACCCCACCAATTTATTATATACCATGGATTTGAATTTTCATATGGTCAAATTCTTATTTCATTTCTACATCTCACCTTCAAATAAAAAATGATTCACAGCCAGAATTTATAACTTCTCACAGTAAGGTGGTTTGTCCTAGTATTTTGGTATTCAAAATTTAGTATAACCTTCCCTACCAAGTGCCTCCTAGTGAAATTCCCTTATGGTATGACTGCTGTTAGTATTTTATTACTACTTAAAAATACTAGGAGAAATCTATCATTTTGATAGTGATTTGGTGCTTACTATACAATTCTGAATTCTGATAGCTTGGGAAATAATCTAAGGGCCAGTCTGGATTCTTAGAATTGAATTCATTTTAAGAATCATAATTTAAACACATATTAATTAAGATAAAATACTTTTATATGGATTATATTTGTATATTATTGTAGGTTTATATAAAAGAGATACTTACGTGTTGCATTTCTACCATAGATGAGTGAGTTAAAGAATGTGCTATAAGTTATAAATTATAAGTATACCATAATGTGCTATGAGTGAGTTAAAGAGATACTTATATGTAAACTTTAGAAAATGGTGGAATATCAAATTCTATGCCAAATGGTCTAGCTTATTAAGTAGATTTTAATTCCTCCAAATGAATAGATCCAAACAGCCCCTAATAGAAAGCATAGTGATTTGGTGTTTTCTAAGGATGTGAAAAATCTAAATTGATTACTTTATTCTGAAATATACCTGTGGAACTCCATAAAGCGTATACGTCAACTGAATAGGAAAAATAATATTATAGCTCGCTGGTCTCGCTCTGATATCGCCTGCGCATCTCCTTTTTATTCACCCCGACGTAAAGGCTTCCCGGCTCTAGAAAACGAAAAACAACAATTGCATCGCCGCCCACGACCCTCGTCCCTCCCCAACTTGACGCGGCGTAAGGGAGGGCAGTCTCCACAACCGGCGCGGCTCCTCCTCCTCACTCTAGCATACGTGCTGCTCCTCCCTCTACCGTGCCACCTGCTCTCTCCCCGACTCGACACAGCGTAGGAGCGGCGGTGGTCTCCCCAAACCGGCGCGGCTCCTCCTCCTCCCACCGTCCCACCAGTGCGGCGCGGTGGCCTTCTCATCCCGGTCGCAAAGTCACCCTTGCCCGTCCGGCACCCACCGTCGCCAGTCCAAGCTAGGATCCGTCGCCTGTAGTCGTCGACCTTGCATCCATCCACTTTCAGGCAAACATGGCTGACCTGACTTTGGGCCTCACATATCTTCTTCTGATCAAGTCTCTTTTGCATCTTACGGTCTTGTTTGGCTACACTTAAATACACTCTAATCCATATGGTTTGGAGGGGATTGAGGTATATTCTAGCTAGTTTAAAATACACACCAATCCCCTCTGAACCGTATGGATTGAAGTGTATTTAGGTGCAGCCAAAGTCCTACTGTGGGGGTTGGGGACTTTGGTGTTCTTTGAGGATTTGTCATCGACTCATGTGGTGCAATTTGAGGAGGGATTAGATCCTGGTTGATCGGTGCGGCCGAGCGGGCCATCGACGGGCTAGGGGCTATGGCATGACTTCGCTGCCGAGCCTGCCCGCCCCTGTGCAACAAGGTGAAAAACGTTAGCGTCCATTTGGGATTAGCCTTTTGAATCCATTTTCATTACTGTAGCAGAGCCAACCCACCAATCCGTGGCATTGTTTAAAGTAAGGTGCCAGATTTGACTGAGCACCTGTCGCCTGGGGTTTTATTTTGTGCCAATGGACAGTAGAACTTAACTTTCGTGCACCGGCCTTTTCTTGTGATAAAAATACTGACAAACGTAGAGGTGCCATGAATGAATTATGATATTGTGTGACACTGTTCTGTGACTTGAGAGTGGCATTGGTAAAAGTCTTGCATTGCATACAGAATTTTAATTTTGTATAAGCTGAGTTCAAGACGTAGCAGCAAAAGAATATGTGAGGTGTAGTTTAGCAATGGGGGATTGCATTCAAAAAAAAATTGGCCTCCATGCCTAAAACCCAACAAATAAAGTGTCTTACTGTTAGCACTCGCTAGTACTATTAATTAGCATATTTTAACCGATTGGAGCAACAGTTGCTACAAGCTAGTGTGTCTCGTATAAATTTAACTTTTGTAGGAAAATTATATGAAATAATCTCTATACATACGAGGTGACACAAGAAACAATGTGAAGATACAGCCAACGATTGCTCGTTTGTTGTAGATAGACATGATTATGGAGGAGTGCTAGTGGGATAAGTACCAAAGGCCCCATAACAAATGGATACTACTTATGGGCGTGTTTGGTTGCAATCTAGATGTGGCCATGAGCTACTTTGGGCCAGGTTCCAGGTGTTTGGTTGCTTGAATTATCCTGGGGCCTGGCCAGCCCTGGCTCGCCGTATAGAGTTAGCCTAGCTCACCCTGAACGCAGGATTTCGGCGTCCCACCCTGGCCAGGCCAGGGCCAGCCACTCCTCTTCCTTTGCATCACCTCCGATGGTGAGAGTTCGGTTCTCACCTCCTCGCTCACTCACGGCATGGTCGAAGTCGCCGCAGGACCCCGCTGAGGGACGCCGCCGAGTGGCACCCCAAGAAGCCCTGCCGCGGCCCGAAGCCTGACGGCGCCCGTCTTTAACCGCCCCCACCGCGCAGGGGGTGAGGGAGAGCGAGCACGCCGGGCGAAGGCAGCCGAGCGCCATGGGGCGGAGATGGAGGCGGCCGGTGGCGTGTCGCTGGTGTCACGCTGCTCTCGCCGGCACCGGGCGCGCGACGTGTTCGCCAATGTCCTAATGCGTTGGGCGACGGCGGCGGGGTCGGGATCAGCGCGGCTCGGCATGCAGGGCGCTGTTCGCCTCCACCGCCGCCGCGGGCGTCATTGTGCTTTCGCCGTGGGCATGCGCGGTGGGGGTCGTGGTCGAGTGGCGCAGGTTCATGCGCAACCTCTGCTTCATCTCGCTCTACGTCGGCTACGTCGTACTTGTCTGGACCTCCCACTGTTGCGCCGAGCAGGGCAAGCCGACCGCCGCAAGCCTCTCCGTGCCGCCTCGCCATCCCGGACATCACGAGCTACCGTTGGCCAGCTGTTTGATGAAATGGCTAAGAGGGGGGTGAGCTCACCAAAGTAGAGAAGAGGTAATTGTATGAAATGCAAGTCAGACAACCAAACACACTCAGTTGCTAGTCAGGCTTAGATAGTACGTGTAACCAAATAAATACACCTTGGCTTATTAGAGCCAGGTTTGGCCTGGCCAAGCCTGGCTATCCTAGCCATGCTAGATTGGAACAGCAACCAAACAGGCCCATAGAGGTTGGCCTAGCTGGCCTAGTGGCCTTATTCAAGTGTGGTGGGAGGAACTACTTACTTCTAGCAGGAACTTAATGACTTCTCACTTTTGTTATGCAGAAACAAACCAAAAACTATGAGGGCCATCTATATGAAATAGTTAGACATGCATTTTAGCCTAACTTGGTGAACTTTATTCAACTTCAGTTGTTTGGTGTGTTGTTATTCTTTTCTAGAAAAAAAATAAGGGCTCATAATTCGTTGTGGCTGCGTGTGTTCCTGTGTTCAATCAGTATATCAAGATCCATCAATATCCTTATTATCCTTCGTGTTCATCGTTACTACTACAGCAATAGGTAGTAAGATGGCAAGTCTTATTCATATCTTTGTTCGGTTCCACCAAATTTGCGCAAATTTTTTCACTCTCTCTCCATCACATCAATTTATACCTATATATATGGAGCATTAAATATAAGTAAAAAAAATAACTAATTATACAGTTTAGTTGTAAATCATGAGATGAATCTTTTGAGTCTAGTTGAGCCACGATTAGACAATATTTGCCAAATACAAACGAAACGCTACAGTACTTAGAATTGCAATTTATTTGCAATCCGAACAAGGCGCTAAAGAGAATGACGATTTGAATTGATGGGCATCGTCGGGTTAGATAAACTCAAACATACACCCACATGATCCACCGTTGTTCCCGAACGTGCTGATTAGTGTCTAAACTACTCGACAACCTGAGAAAGCCTAACACTAGTATAGAAACTGTTTATTTTGACGCAAGAGGTTTTTTCCAATAATAGAAATAGAATTGTGGGCCCATGGTTATGACCCACCCACGGAGATACATCTCTACAGGCAGATTTCCTAAGCTTACCACTACTACAAATTCTCTACATACAAGCAACGGCCGAAAGCTTAAGATACTCACTAGTAAAATTCCATCAATATTGAGGTTGGCTTGAGGGACCACCAGTTTAAATCTAGAATTTATAGTGATTGACAATGATAGTTTTCTTAAACTGCCACAAGCAAGTCCAAAAAATGCAATTGATTTTTTTGAAATTTTCAAATAAGCTCAAGTGGAGAAGTAATAACCTAAACCAAAATTATAGTACTTGAAAAGATTTATAGCTTTATAGTTGACTACTTTTTTCATTATATATCATTTAGTATTTGAAAAATAAATTTCAAGTAATCAGATTTTGAAATTAATTTTTTAAGTTTTCAAATTACTTGGGACAAAGAAATGGAATGGACCAATGTTGTAATACTCGATGTGATCTAAAACTCTTTTTTTATTTGAATTTATTTAGGGTTTCAAATATTCATTGCATTCTTACTCTATCCCAAATTGTAAGTCATTTTAATTTTCTTGGAGAGTCAAAACATCATAAGTTTGATAAAATTTATAATATAAAATAATTATTTATGATACAAAATAAGTATCATTAGATTCTTTATTAATTATATTTTTATAGTGTACTTATTTAAATCTTTATAATTCTCTCTATAATTTTGTTAAACTTTATATTCTTTGACTCTCTAAAAAAGTTAGAATGACTCACAATTTCAAATGGAGGGAGTATTCACTAAACTTCATAAAGAAAGATTGTATTAAGCACTTGGTGAAAAATGGCTCTGCGGCTAAGTGGTACTAAGTAAGTTATGCAGAGGATGGTGCTGTGGCCACACCTGGGTGTATTTCATGAGAAAACCACGTGACGCATGGCCTGCCAGGGTGGCAAGCGTGCTTATCCTGCTTACCTGAGGTTAAAAAATTGCTTTTTTTGCCTGATCTGTGAAATTTGTAAATTCATTTACATTGATGGTTTGTGTAAGCATGTCGTCACTGATAGAATTGATTTACATTAGCAACAACACTAAGCCTACCGGCACAATGGAATTACATTTGTAGTTCTCTAGGGATATCGGTAGCGGAACGTCACCATTTACACTAGCCTTTACACTAGGGGTTCTTAGGCTATAGATAGTGGAATGTTACTGTTTACACTGGCCTTTTACACTGGTGATTCAGAAAATCCAGTGCAAATTCATAGTCCCACTAGTGAAGATTAGTTTTGTACTAGTACAATCAACACTAGTCTAACCGCAGGTTGCAACTCTGACTCGCCACGCACACTACACATTTCACTCTTTCCAGTAACATAGTATCTCATTCATCTACCTGGTGGTCTTCAACACGATACAGCCTTAGCTGCAGGGGCTACCAAATAAGCACTCTACTACTAGGAATACCTTTTCGTTTCAACAAATACCGCATAAACACTACTAGTATGAGTATTTGTACACAGGCCAGCCGCCTCTATTTTTCTATTTCAACAAATGTTTTTTCAGCTGTCTCAACAAACCAATTTCCTATCAGTAGGGGTTTCAGCCCCTCTACCTTCCTAAAAAAAAACAAATCGATTTTCTAGGGGCAGTAGAGAAACAATCTCTGATTTTTGCTCGAAAAACACACACTGGACCACTGCAAGGAATTGAACCTACTATGTACAGCCTCATGAATATCTCCTCTTACATATAAGTCATTTATGTCCATATGATATACTCATTCTCCACTTATCATCTTCAATCTCTGATTTTGAAATAAATATTTGAGACCCCAAATGAATCCAAATAATGAAGTTTTCGATGGCAAAGTTGTAGATATCATCGATCCATAACTTCAGTTTTGGTCATTTCACCCTTAGATGTCATGATTTTATTTATTTTTATTATATTATATATGGTGCCTAACTATATCTGACATCACTCAATCACTTGAACGCTGTCTCGTCATATCTTCTGATTGCTTCTCCGGCGCAGTGGGCTGGTTTCACAGCGCCTCTTCTGTTATTAGATCCGTTACACATGCATGGCTTGCTACAGACACACCTGTTGACGCTTCATGTTGCATTGGCCACTGGTGTGTCGATATTGTACTTGCACAAGAAAGTGCATCCAGAGTCCGTGCTGCAGTATATATGATGTGCGTAACGTAACCGAGCTGGCGTCGCGGTGCACAATTTTGCAGCGGCCTCCATGCCTGAAACCAAAACAAACAAATTGATGTACTGTAAGGAATCACTAGTATAAACAGGTATATTCGCCACTTGAAGGAACACTTGCTGAAGCTAGTGTGTCGTCTTGTATAAATCTATCTTTAACTTTTGTTGGAAACTTATGCTAAATAATGTCTATACATATATACGGTGTGATACAAGGAGTAAGGTCAAGACGAAGCTAACGATGATTAGTTTCTTGTAGAACATGGTTATGGAGAAGTGCTACTGTGTGCTATGTACCAAAAGGCCCATGTCTGATGGATACTACTAATAGAGAGGTTGGCTTGGAGTTGCTTTTGCTAACCTTGTGGCCTTATTCAAGTGTGATGGGGGACTACTTGTTCTAGCAAAAACATAATGACTTCTCACTTTTGATATGGAGACCTAAAATTATGAGAGGCCATCTATATGGAATAGTTATACATTCTTGCCTAAGTTTGTGCCCTATATCGATATGCATCTTCCAATGCTGGATACAGCATTGATTTTGGTACATTACTCTTTTCTAGCATAAATTTAATTGTCATCACTCACCACTATAAAAATGATTTGTCAAGACAGACTAAACCACTAGAAATGCTGGGCAGTGTAGTGCGCTACAGTAGCACTAGTCCACTCTATATATACATATTCACAGACAAACCATTTATTAAAGAATTGCATGTAGAAATAGTTGTCCATGATTATCTATGTGAGGACATTGCATAGAAAAAAAAGTGGACGTGGGGTTCTTTTTGGGCCTAGCGTGGTCATGAAAAATGTTTTATGTTCCTATTGGTGCATGCTGGACCCGGTGGTGGAACTCAAGATGGCAACAGGTATATCCTGACGGGTATATTAGTTCCCATCCCTGGCTAGGGAAAGCATACCTGCCTGCCAAGTACCTATGTACAGGTGTCTGCTTGGTACGTTGCCCCCGTGTTCTCCAGCAGGTCCTCATTGTAGAACTCTATAATTCTTGGTCCTAGGAGCGGATCCCCAGAGGGTATGCCAGGTGGGGTCACAGCATACCCGGTCTGGCACAGCCACTAACCACTTGATATTGAATTATCATGTTTAACAAATAGTTGCAATTTCACACAATGTAGAGCTAGTAACACAGTCAAGTGCACCTTGGCTCCTAATTGAGAGGTTGTGCTGCACTTTAGTTTGCACTAGAGTCAGCATTCTTGATGGGGACAAAAGTCTACGAGGGACACAATAAGTAATGAACATCTCTACAATCTCTGCTCTTTATTGTGAATATTAAACATATACATACATCAACTCCCGATCTAATTTTCTTTCTATGAATGTTTTCAGAACAACATCATAGATTTGTAGTACTATGATAGTGGCATCACAAATTCAGGGAATTTTTTAGGTACCTCTGCACTGTCGTTGTATTGGAGGCACTTTTTCTTAGCTGTGATCCGTTAATAAAATTACCTGCAATGCAACACAATAATGAAGATGCTATGAATTGCAGAGGAACACAGCAGTGACAATTCAGAATGTAGGCAATTATAAATATTGTTCGAGAAGGGAAATAAGCCTATTGACCAGACTTAAAGGAAGAAATTATAGTCTATTTATGAAACGTACCAGGTCTAGGGAAACTGAGGACATAGTTCTAAGCTGTAAGTATCAGAAAACTAACGGTAACAAGAAGATAGTATCAGTGAGCTGTAAGATAGTATCAGTAAACTGTATAAATGTCTATTGCTGTCAGGTCACTCGAATTGATGTTAGGTTGGACCTCATAATGGCAACTTGGATGACATGCCAACTCACCATGTATGACAAGATTTCGTGGAAATAAATCTGAAGTGGGAGCAGTTTCAGGTTGTTTTACATTAAAAAAACATTAATTTCATCAGGCGGTACCATATGACCCAACAATAGTCAGAGTTCAGAGCAAAGGTGCTATATTCGTTCCAAAATAAGGAAAGGCACTGAAAGGAGCAAAATATAAAATTGTGAATTTCAGTCTGTACATGAATACATGTTTTTTTTTGAGGAAACAGGAGGGGCACAGGTGCCCCTACTGGAATTTATTAATAAAAAACAAAGGCAACCAAGAAAGTTACACAAAGTTACACAAAAGGTGGAACAAGATCAGGAAACAAAAAAAGAAAGGAAAAAAATCAAACTAATTAACCAAGCTGTTCTAGCCATAAGGAAATCTGAGGAAAGTATTTCTTCTTGGTTCTCCAAAGGAGTTGCCCAAAGACCTCTTTAAAAATAGCCAAGCCCCTCTCACAGTAGGCTGGGATTCCCTTGAAAATCAGATCATTCCTAAGAGCCCAGATACTTCAGCACATAAGGATGGTAATCTCCATAAAGAAGGGGACACCTAACTGTCTTTTGAAATCTTCAAACGCATGCGAGGGGTCACTATAGTCCAACACGATAACCCCAATCCGGCTCCAACAGGCCTTGGCAAGCTCACAATCAAGAAAGAGGTGGACAGCAGTTTCCTCCAGTTGATTAGCACAGAGCACACAGTTATATGTGGGGAGGAAGAAATTTTTTCCTTTCAAGATGTTCCTAGTGCTCACTCTATCCTTGGCAAGTAACCAGAAAAAACCTTGTGTTTATGCTGACAAGAGGATTTCCAAATCTATTTAAACACTGGATGAGCACCGCTGGAACCCATCAGCTGTCTGTAAGCTCTCCTGGCGCAGACAAAATGTTGTTTCCCCAAATATAAAACCATAAATCTTTTTCCTCAACTAGCTCCCAAGCTTGAGTAAGATGATCCAGTATTTGAAATTGGTCAAACGCTTCCACAGACAGGGGTAAGTGAAAATGAAGGATGGCAGGGTCAGAGGTTACCATATTAAACACAGAAATCTGAGGCTTTTTAGCAAAGGAGAAGAGTTCTGGAAATTCCAATCTGAGGGGCTGACCATGCCAACAGTCCTCCTAGAACAGAAAGTGGCCCCATCTTGAGCAGTAACAGAGGCCATACATTTGATTGAACTTGTCTAAGAGCTTTAGGATGTCGCGCCACCAGAATGAGCCCTTTTTGATGCTGCTAGGAAGCTTGCCATTACTGTAATATTTTTCCCATACCAAATGCACCCAAGGGATATCACATCTATTGAAGAATTTGTGCAAATTTTTGAGTAACAAGGCTTCATTCTGAGTTTTCAGGTTAAGAACTCCCAACCCACCATCTTCTTTGGCTTTAGTGACCATATTCCAGGCTGCCTTAGCATTAATTCTACTTGTGTCATCTGATCCCCTCTAGAGGCAATGCCTTCTATAACTATCCACCTGCTCTCTTATAGTGGCATGGAGATTAAAGGTACACATGAAGATCCTTTATTGGTGTAATTTCTGCATGCAAGGTTACCTTTTGGAACTCCTGACCATCAACCTTCGTTCTTCAGATTCGTACAATATGAAGAGAGAACACAGCTTGCAATATCTGAATGGAAACACATAGTAATTATCAGGTATAAGAAGCATAATAATTAGAAAAAAAAAGGAAACCTAACCTGACAAAAAAAATATTTAAAACTTCGTGATGACCATGGAGCTAAAGGAATACTCTTCTATTTACAGCTATCAAGTACCACCGAGGTTATCTAGCGTACAGCAACGTGTAATCACCAGCGCAAGGAGGCCGAGGAGGGAAAGAGGATCTAGTGAAGGAGCCAATCACCAACACACGAGGGTGAGGTACAACCAGATCTGGCGTCCGCTACAGCCAGCGACTAGAAAGAGGGCACGCCGAGTGAGGCCGACCGTTCCGCATGGCAGCATCACAACAGCTCCATATCTGAACGGTGAGCTGAGCCGTCGCTGCAACAACTGAGGAAGAGGCCACGCGCTATTGGGTAGCTGGCGATGCATTAGGGGTGGCGATAAGATCAAGCTAGGGTTTCGTCGAGCTTGAACCGGCGAGAGGGGACATCACCAAGGGACAGGCCATAGGATCTGCCGACACTATGTGCTCAGGGATTGAGGGACAGGATGGGAAGGTGGGGGAGGGGCCGGGCGGCAGGAGGCACCGCGGTGTGGGAGGGCAGCGAGGTCGAGGTCGTGGCCGGGGTCGTGCGACGAGAGAAGATGTTTTTTAGTGTTTTATGCACAAGAGAGAAGCCATGATATTTAGGGGTGTAGATTCGAAGCTACCGCGAATAAGGTGAAGTCGCTTCGGGCCGAATCTGATTCAAACAATCTCAGTCACAAGATCGACGATTGGATGGCCAGCAAAATTCGGGCGATGTGGCGCCTGCTTCTGGTTGAGGAGCTATGCAAGTCTGTGGGGTTAAATTCACCCGGTTATTGAACGCCCACGAGCGCAAACAACTTCAACGACGCCTTCAACAAGGTGTGTGGCTCAGTCAGTACCACCACCGCCGGCCCGGCGAAAGATGCCAGTCAGGGTTTTCGCCCAAGCTGCCGCCCCATGAACCAGCCACCAGGCGTTGGATTCGATCGCCGTCTAGATCAGCCGCCACAGG
The DNA here is from genome assembly GCA_015844335.1 of Chrysopogon serrulatus. Taxonomy (NCBI): domain Eukaryota; kingdom Viridiplantae; phylum Streptophyta; class Magnoliopsida; order Poales; family Poaceae; genus Chrysopogon; species Chrysopogon serrulatus. The sequence continues at coordinate 77,866 of JADLZL010003580.1, read as the reverse complement.
GATTGGCAGTCAAATCTAGATCCAGCTGCCGTCACCCAAGAAACCCCACCCGTAGGTGCTACCCACACGGCTCCCCCAGGCCCAGAGCCGTCCCGAACCGGCCCACCCGAAAGTCCGGATATCGTTGCCTAGACGGCTACCGCAGCCATCAATGGAGATAGATGAGAGGGGGATTGAGGGGAGAAATTTGGGGAGGACGGCGAGGAGGAAAGGATAGGGCTTTAGAAGGGAAGTGGGCCGCCTCCACCGCAAGCCGGGAGGAGCGGCGACAGTGGCCGGAGTGGCCCTCGAAGGCCTTGAGAGGCGACGGCGGCGGCCGGATCCCCCATGTCGCCTCAGAGATGACGCAGGGGGCTGAGATGTGAACGTCTGTATTTTTTTCCATTTGAAATAATGTAGTTTTGATATCAGTTTCAGAGAAAGGTCCACAAAGCAAACTATTCTGATATGTAGATAAAATAGTAACGTCAACTCGAATAGAGGAATCCCGTCTAAATATCATATTTTGTGGGTGGACCAAACAACTCAAGAGTAGTATTCGGATGCAAGTTTCAACAATTTTTTGTCAGCTTTTCTTACTCGCACATCCTTGTCCAAATTCAAAGTATTGTTTTTTCTTTTCCTATTAGCATATTTATGAAAATATGTAGTGTTTTTATCCCCTTTAAGCAGCCATGTCTCATGACTCCTTTCATATGAATAAATTTCCTCTTGTTCTAAACTTTTAAGAATTTCACATAGTAGCCAAGTTTTTCTTTCTATTTGAGTACCACTTAAACCAATTTGTTCTTCAGTGACTTCTAGTTCATCTAACTTAGTTTGATTTTCTTTTCTCTGTCTTCTTAGTCACCTTGTGCATAGAAATTCCAACCTTTTCTTGAATATTCTTACTGCTCTTCTCCGCCTCCACAACTTTCTCCAAGTATTTCATGACCCTCTCTAATGTTCCTAAGTAAAAATAACATCATTGTTAGGTGCCAATTTATTCTCAAAACTATGAAAGAATCGCTTAAGAATAAAGTCACCTCTAGATTTAATTGTTACATTCAAGCTCAGGTCATCGAACCTTACATTATGCTTGAAAGATCAGCGAGTATATTCGAAAGAGTGACGTCTTCATCAACAGTTCAACACACCATAACAGAACAGTCGGCATACATGCCAAATTATTGGTCTCCATGTCAGATCCAAGAGTTCCATGAGGCACCGATCCGTTGGTCTTGGCTTCGATCTTGATCTAGTAGTGGGTACTGCCAGAGACGTACAAGTCATGGCCATCACACGCTCAAGATCCCCGCGAGCACAATTGCCGAACATTCGCTAGACTAATATATGATGACATAGAAAAACTCGTCATAGAAATTAATCTTCTATGATAATTGTTTATTCGTCATTAAGATTTTTAAAAAAAATATACATATTTATACTAGTGGCTTCACCGAGACCTTCACAGATAATGAAGGGGAGGGGCTCTTAAAGTCTCCCGATGAATGGTGGTGGTTAGCGAAAGAGAAGATAGATGTCATGTTGGGGAGAGGAGAGAGAGAGGACGAGAAACGTACGAGGGATGACGAGGTAAGCAAAACGGCCTAGGCAGGGCGATAGAGCAGGGCCGAGATGTTGACTTTGTGTAAATATGATAATTTTGAAATAGATGTGAGTATTTAATATTTATAGTTATAATAAACATTCCAACTTTAAATAAATTAATTTAAGGAAAAATGCGGCCAATGTGAAATGGTATATTGTTTTAATTTCACTTTAGGTAAAAATATTTTAATTTTAACTAAGTTTGCAAGACACCTACAAATGTCTGCTATATGAAACCGTATTCATTAGATATACTCGGTGTGCTTGGCTGGTGAATAAGCCGACTGATAAGACAAGCTGGTTATGTAAATACTATTTCAACAAATGATAAGATAAACAAATAGAGTGACTATGAAATAAACTTTGAAGTCAAAGTTAACACAGTTTTACATCTTCACCAAAATTTACAAATTTTAATCCAAAACAAAATGGAAACAACAAACAAACTTTGAGGCTATCTGCAGCGCTGCACGGTAAATGATCCGGAAGGATCGTTTTACCGGCGCCGAAGCGGCGTTCGGAAAAAACTGCGCTATCATCCCGGAGCCTCGCCGTCCGCGATCCAGCGACTTCCGTTACCGTCCGTCGGCAGCCTGACACAGGGCGCGTGGGGCCCTCAACCGCGGGACAAGAAAGTGGGCGAGAAAGGTGGCGCGGCGGGGTGGAGAGAAAGACCGACCAGGGCCCTGCATTGCTCCTCCGTCGAACCATGAGGCCAGGCGGCCGTCCGGGAGGGGCCCGCATGCCAAGCCGGAGGGGGGGGGGTAGAGGGAGGGGCGCCGCGCTGCGACGATCCGGCTACGACCGCCACGCTACTCCTGCTTTGCCGTGACCGCGCGGCCCGAGCCGCGCCGTTGCCCGCTCGCCATGGCCCGCGCAAACACGACAGCCGCTACTGCGCCTATTCAAGGGTGCACGCGAGCCGCCGCACGCCTACTCGCGGCGGTTGCCACGCCGCTTGCTCGCTGCGCGGCAAGGCTGCCAAGCGGCCACCGCATCACCGCTCCTGCCGCCATGGCGGCGTAGGCCCGAACAGTGGCGCCGGGAGGAAGAGGGAGGGGCGCCGGGGGCAAGGTGCCCCGGGAGGACGGACGAGCACGTGGAGAGTGAGGAGGGAAGAGAGAGAAGAGGGAGGAGGGAGGGCGTCGGTGGAAAGAGATAAAAAAGAAACTGACATGTGGGTTCTACCAGTGTAGATATAGAGGATGGATGCGCGTAGGAGAAATCGATATAGAGAAGAGAATTTCGATGATCAAGACAGAATATTCTGTTTAAAGATAAATTTAGAGTACGAGAAGTGTGGATACACAAAAGACCTCCAAACGGTCACCGCTGCTGATGTAACGCCCCGCTTGACTCACGTGGGCCCCCTCCGCTCCCGGTAGCCGAGGCGCCACCTCCCTCATCTCCGCACGGACGTGGCTCCGCGACAAAACCCGAGAAAAAACGCATCGCGACGCACGCCACGCCCTCTCTTCACGGCCCTCTCTCCCCGCCCCGCACCCGCTTGTCGCTCGTGCTCGTGCTCGTGCTCGTGCTCGTGCTTCTGCGTTCCCATCCACTGGCTGGCAGGTGGTCCCATAACCCTGCCAGTTGTCCAGCTCCACGCCACGTGGCTCCCGCGCCCAGACCGCCGCGGGCGTTGCAACGGCATCCCCGCTCGGAGAAGCCGTCCGTTCACACCCCGCCCGAAGACGAAGCCCAACTCCTCCCTCCACTGACACATGGGGCCCGCAATCAGTTGACCCCACAGGCCAGGGACACAGATCTAACTCCTTTCCCGGTCACCACGCCCCTCACCACGCCTGCATCGAGCGCGCAAAAGCCTGGCCGCCTGGAGCGCTGCCCACGCCTATAGCGGGGAGCCCCCATTCCACCCCCCCCACCCAAAACCCCAACCAAACCCCGCCCGATCCCCAATGGCCGCCGCCGCCGCCGCCGCCGGTGAATCCGGCAGCGCGCCGCCGGCGAGGAGGCGCGGGCGTCCCCCCGCGGGAGCGGGAGCAAGAGCAAGAGCGGGAGCGGCCGCGGGCGAGGGGGGGGGCGGTCGCGGGCCACGAGGTGGAGCAAGCCCCCGCGGCGGCCCCGGTCCGCGTCCCCGGCCCCCATTCCTCCCTCCCCCCCGCGACCGCCGCGCTCGGCGACCCGCCCGCCGCGCCCCTGCCCCCGGCACCGAGGTCGAGGTCCGCGTCGACGACGACGGCTTCCACGGCTCCTGGTTCGAGGCCACCGTCCTCGACTTCGCGCCCGCGCGCGGGTACCGCCACCCGGCGCGCTACACCGTCAAGTACGTGCACCTCCTCGCCGACGACGACGAGGGCGTGCTCGCCGAGCCCTTCGCGCCGTCGCACATCCGCCCGCGCCCGCCCCCGTGTCGCCGCCGCCGCTATTCCACGCCCACGACATCGTCGAGGCGTTCCACAACGAGGGGTGGTGGTCGGGCATCGTCGTGTCCGCCCCGGCCCCGGCGCCGGCCCCGACGCCAGCCTCGTCACCGTCGCGTTCCCCGTCACCCGCGAGGTCATCCCGTTCCCGCCCTGCCTCGTCCGCCCGCGCCGCGACTACGTCGGCGGCGAGTGGATCCCGTCCCAGGTCGCGATGGTGGTCCGCCCGCGGCGCGCGGTCAAGGTGTACGAGGTCGGGGAGAAGGTCGAGGTGGTGCGGGAGCGGGCGTCGTACGGCCCGTCCTGGTTCCCCGCCACCGTGGCCAGGGTCGTCGACGACCTCAGCTACGTCGTCGAGTACTTCGATCTGGAGGAGGAGGGGGAGGGCGGGCCCGAGAAGGCCACCGAGTACCTGCATTGGCGGTTCATCAGGCCGGCGGTCGAGCATTCGCCGAGGCAGAGCGAGTTCCAGCTTGGGCCGGGCGCTGCCGTCGAGGCCTACTGTGATGGGGCATGGTCACCGGGGGTTGTGCAGAGGGTGCTCGGGGAGGATGAGTATGAGATCAGCATTGTTGCCAACAAGTCTGAACTGCTGGTGACCAAGGTGGTGCCTTTGCTCAAGCCACAGTATAAGTGGAATGGCAGTCAATGGAGGATTGCAACCGCCAAGGTACTGCAACAATTCTGTTTCTCATAGCAGTCCCTGTTTGCTCATTTCTGATTGTCTGCTGTTGTAAGTCTTCTGAGATGCAGGTATTTCGTGGTATACAGCTTTGTTAGGATTGGCCATTGCTGACTTTATTGCATACCTTGGTTCCTTCATTGTCTCATTATAATATGATTGCACATAGGCCATAGCTATTCTTGAAAGACAAAATTGACAGAAATACAAGTCTGAGATAGGTAAAACTAGTTCAATTGAGTTCATCATTGACACATGGATATTGTGCTTCTAATGATTTTGTAGTACTCTCCAGCTTCACTCAAATGGCTATATTTCCTCTCGTTGAGTTTATGGCTTCATCTCTGAAACCATTGTTGTTTTATGGATAGTATGGAGTTTCTGGTACATGATTAAGCTCAGGCAAAAAAACTTTTTCCTTTGTGTTTTGCATGTTTAGGCTTCTAATTTTGTATGATAGGACCCTGAATACGTGTATGTTCAGCCTCATGTTTACATAATGTCCTCTAGGAGTAGGGATGGAAACAGATGGGAATGGGTGGGAAAACCACTCAACCTTTTTTATCTTCACGTTTTGTCACCAGGAATGGGGATGGGAGCTGGAACAGGATAGCCAGGAGCAGGGATGATATGGGATATACGGATAGAAGAAAACAATTAAATACGGGTGAAAATTCTACGGAAACAGATGGATACATAACTGATATTGATTCTAGTGTTCAAAGTTCACACTATCACGGCTTAGGTTCACAAATCACAAGTTCAAGAACAGCACTCGCTATCTCACAAGTCTCAATGGTCGCAGCTCATATGAAGCACGCCACTGTGCTCAATACATGGACTGCAGCAGTTCACAATTCACAGCACTGTATGGCTGCATCAAACCACACTTCACACGACCAGTTCACTGCACAGCTGCAGCAGTCCACAGAACCAGTTCACATCACAGCACCAGTTTGCAAGTTCAAAGGTCACACAAACATAACAACTAGTAGTAGAAAACTTCTGAAAGAATGTTAATATATACTGAGAAGCAGCCGAGTAATTACTGATTAGAAGCGTAGGAGATGAAGTGCTTAATTGAGAACTTATATTCATGGATGGCTTTGGCTTAGCCATTGTCTACATGCAAGGCACATGAGTGGGTCGTTCTCGTTGCACCTGTGGGCCATAGTACAACATGCTGCCTCTTCTTTCAAATACCTTCCATCTGCAGTCACACATGCCACACACCATGAACCTGAATCACCTGCATGTCTCCCGCTTGCTCTTGACAATGTGGCATTGAACACATGCATCGATGATAACAGCTGGCCCTCCATGTGAATCAGATCACCTGCGCCATGGCCCTCCATGGAATTATCTGATTTGTGTCTGCTAAGCTCATTGTTTTTGAGGCCTCACCTAGATGTCGTCTAGGAAACAAGGCGTGGTAGAGGTCCTGGGATTCGGGGTCACCACGGCCTCTGCTGGTATGATGTCCGCCTTATAGGATTAGACATCGCCTAGGCGTGAATGGCGTCGCGTGAACGCCTAAACCCCTCCAGCGGCTGCCAGATGCGATTGGTGGGGTAAGTGCAGAAAATCGACCACGGGTGGCAGCGCCTGAGAGGGAAATGGACAACACGTCCGTGTGCCAGAAGGTACACAGTGGGGGATCGACTGTGTATATGCTCTTGCGTGGGAAATTCCCGGCTCAGGGGCACTTACCATGGATGCCGGCAGCTTCATGGCGGGAGATGGAGAGGAAAAGAAGGACGAGGGCGGGAAATCTTGGCGGTGGCGGCGGCTCTGCATCTCCGCTTTCTGCTCGTCTGGTTGAGTCCAGCGACTGCTCGCATCTCCCATGAGGTCGCCCCTGCGTCTCTGCCTGGTTGCTCAAGTCCACCAGCAGTCCGTCCGCTTCGAGTCACCATCCGCAGGTCCATCCGCACCGCACTTGTCCGTCCGCTTCAACTCTGTCCCCTGCCCCCTCTCGTGTTTTGGCTCACCAATTCTCCCATCTGTCTGCTACTTTTCATATTTTTTTTTGCTTTGCCTTTGCTCATTGATGGACTGGTATGTGAACTCTGCTTTCAATACTGTGTGCTGCTTTTTATATTTTATTATATTGGCCTGTCGCATACTCACAAATGGAGTAGACTAATGCCTGCTTGTGCTTGGGTTGTTATTTTCTTTGAGCATTACATAAAGCAAAGCACAAGGATCTTTCTTTGATTAGTGTAATATCTGGGTTCTTTCTTTAATCTGTACTTACTGATTAGTAGTACTCCCTTACCTGTACTAGTACGTGCTGGTCTCAAGCACTAGGAATAAACAAGGTATCTATGTGTTGCACGCCTGCACTAGTATCTATAATTCTAGCTTACACAACACATTCATGGCGCCTGAAGTGTGCATATGGTGTCACCTAGGCGTCTGCCATAAATGCCTAGGCATTTTGAAGGGGGTAGGGCGCCACGCCTTGCCACAACGTTTCAAAAACCATGGCTAAGCTGAGGGTGGATGGTGATGTGAGGCGATCGGTCCCAGCGCTGTGGTGGCATGACAGCCTTGCCTCACTCGCTGCTCGCGCATGGGTGGTGGTGTGACATGGCCTTACCTCATACACAGTGATGGAACAGTGGCATTACGTTGTGCAGATACAAGATGAGGTACAGGGGGATGAATAGAGGATGCCAAATTACTACTTTCTTTCTGAATTATAAGTATCGAAAGTTCTCCCATGTCAAATTATCCTAAGTGTGACCAAGTTTCTGGTGAAAAATATTATTCTATCCATTCTAAATTATATAAGATGTTTTGGCTTTTCTAGATACGTAGATTTTGTTATGCCCTTGTATATACACTATGTCTAGATACATAGTAAAAGCCAGGGATGAAAACGGTACGGATATTTTCCGACCGTATTTGAGACCGAATTCGTTTAGAGAGGTTTTTATCCGTCCGTATTTAAGCCCGGACATTTAACATCCAGTATTGTATCCATATCCGAATACTCAAATCGCATATTTATGATGTCGATATCCAATCGTATCCTATCCGGCATGGTTGACACTATCCGTATTCGAATCCGAATCCGGACATAAATATGAAAACGAATATGATATTAGTGATATCCGTCCGTATCTGATCCGTTTTCATCCAAGGTAAAAGCAATGTACTATAAAAGGCAAAACGCTTGCGAGTTCAAGAAATTTGTTTAACCATTGGCATGCAGTATGTTTATAGCACAGTGCTAAAGAATGCTCTCTTGGAATTTTTAGCATATAGCAATAAAACATCCTATCATTCAACTTGCATGATCTGTCTAAATATTTCCATGTGCAGAGGCGGGCTAACTTGAGGCGGGCGGTCTTTTTCTGGTAAAAGTGCAACCTCACCAGTTGATGTATCATCCAGTGATGAAGAACACAGTCTAGGAAAGAACACATTAGCTGAAGGTTCTGAACATGCTTCAGTCTCTGAGATGGACATTCCTTTGTCTGCTCTGTGCAAGTCACCAGAAAGCACTCATTCACCAATTTCTCTTGTCTCTGAAAAGAACAGTCCTCAAGGTTCACATGGGATAGTGAATTCGGTGCCAATGAATGGACTTGTTTGTGCTTCTCCAGGACATTCAGCACCACTGGACAAGCAAGAAATCTTGTCTGATATGGTTGCTTCTGATAGTGAGCTTAATGGACCTGTATCTGGAAGAAGTGTTGATGCCCATGATATGCTTTCCATCGCTGAACTAAGACAGAAAATGACTTCAGCGCGCAGAAATAGTGCTGTCCAACGCACACAGGAAAACCTTGTGAAATCACTCAGGGTGAAGAAATGTGTATCGAACATTAAAGCGGGGAAAACACACCCTATTCAAGAACTTCAGGGAAAAGTGGGTACCTCTAATAATTCAAGTCCCATTCATTATGTTTTGTAGCTGGAGTAAGGATGCCTGCATATAATTTATAATTTCTGCTAATGTTGATCTATTTGCTGGTGCAGATTCAGTTGAAGGGAAACATGAATTGCTCTAGTAAGGAAATTGTTTTAGCTTTGGGTGTCAATGGGAACGACCGGACTACTTTATCTCCAGATAGACAGGTAGACTTATGATTGGATTTTAAAACATCCTTCTGTGTTCATATTCATATGTTTTGTTCTGTTCTGTTTGTCAATCTATATTAGGTGTCAATAGGCACAAAAAGGGGTTCAAATACAAAGGTTCTTGCCTGTAAGAAATGTAAGTGTTTTCTCTGGAACACATTCATCTCTATTGGTGGTAATTAAAATCTAACAGTTGCCGTATAATCTGCAGTAGCTAACAGGAGAGGATCCAAAGAACTGTGCAGTCCGAATAGCCCATTGGATGTGACTAGTACTGTCCAGCACAGAGGAAGAAAGGAAGTGGCAGAGCCAATAAAAGAATTCCCCATAGCAGTAAGAACACGCTTTTGCAAACTAATACTTGTTACTTTGTTAGCCATCTGCTTCTCTCACCCTTGTACTATTTTGCATGTAGTTGGAGTGTCCAAATTCTGGTACTCTAGAGCAGCTTAACCGAACTTTGGAGGATGCACAGAACATAACTGACCTATCAAATCTGGAGGACCTGTTACCGCCGGTGCCTCCGGGTTTTAATTCAAATGGGAAAGGTATGTATGAACTGCGGAAACTCTACCCATGGTCAAATTGTGCATAGTTTGCTACACAATGGGAAAGGCATTCTGCATGCATGAAAGTAGCAGACTAATGATCAATGACTGGATTTCTGTGTGCAGGTACTCGCATGAATGGTACTCAATTTGAGGAAGAGCCAACTGGTACGACCAACAGCCTTACTCAACCGAATGGAAATGATGACATGTGCACAGATCATGGTGCTACCAGATTAGCTAAAAGCAACCATTTTATGGAAACAGCTAATCTATCTCTTGATTCTGTGGCTCAACAAGCCCATGGGAATGTGGATGAGAGGTCAGTTTTACTACGTCTTCAGAATGCTGGGAGTTCACAGTGCACCATCAACAGTTCTCCATTGACGAGCTGCTCTGCTTTTGAGACCTTGTTTCCTTCACCACTGGCTCTCTCTCAATTATGTAATCACCAGGATTTGTTTGTCAAGAGCTCACCTGTGTGGCATCTAGTTGAAACAAATCAAGTGTTTAAGGAGTCACCTCAACAACCGCATTTCCTTGCACTCCAAAAATTTCCCCCAGCAATGCGTGAAGGAATGGCATTAGGTCTGATGGTGTCATTCGCAGACTTGGTGAAGGCTACAATGGAGGCAAGCATAGACAACAGCATGGAGTGGTTCGAGGACAAGATCAGGACAATGCACCATCTAGAGGAAAATGGATTTAGTGTGCATTGTATGCAGAGCGCCATGACGGAATTGGTCAAGATCAAATCTGAGAGCACCAGTTATCATGGAGAAATTGGCAAGCTGGAGTCAAAGTTAGTGGAGAAGACAGCTTCCTCCGCCCGAGCCGGTGCACTTCTTGATGAAAAAGATGAAGCTGCAGCTGAGCTTGAGCGAGAACTCGGGCGCATTCGCCAGGAAAGCCAGAGGATTGCACAGGAGAAGGAGAAAACAGATGCAGAGATCATGAGCATCAAGGCAGCGCTTAGTGGCTATGAAGATTTGCACGGCAGTGTGGTGCGTAAGTTTAGAGGCATCGTGGACGGGCTGCGGCGGAAGAGGCTATCGTGATGCATAAGCTCTAGATATCATTTTGCCGCTTCTAACTTGACATCTGTTTATGCTGTTGGTATGTTGTAGGTTATCTATGCACCACAGTGAGTTCAGATCGATGTGGTGCGGTTATTCTGTGCAAGTCATTCGGTACCTTCTATGTATCTGTAAGGTGCTCATGATGGATTAGGGAGCCTGATGAAGTTTAGACTCTAAATTATAACTGCTGTGCTTCTGCTGTTGCTGCAACTGCTACTAGTACTATATTAATTGCCAACTAGTTAGACTGCACTTGTTTGCCTGTACCATAATTAGTTTGAAGGCAATCTGTTTCCGTTCTTGAACTTTCATTCCTCTGGCATTTGTCGTCTGATGTTAGTGATCCAACTTGAGACCACTGCAACTAGGACCACTTTGATTGTCTTATCCGCTGCCTCGCTTGAATGCTTACTTTTAAAGGTCCTGTAAACAGCTGTTCTTAATTTGCTTTGCAGGTTTAGGAGGCTGTTTAAAAGTCTGATTGCTTCAGACGGATAACATAGCTCAGCTGTTTAACGGATTCTTGCGACATCTTTTTTGAGGGAAGGGAACATCTTGTCAAGCGATGCTTGGTCTAGCGGTTCCTCACGCCCACTGGGGCTTCCTAACACCTGGCGATAAAACGGGAATGGATGTACAACCCTTTGTAGATAATACAACTGAAGCATTTGGAACACAGTATTATGATGAAACAAACAAAATGAAACAACTTGTTTCGTATAATTAACATAAAATTCCCCACATTGATATTGCCACAATACTGCACACATGATAGTTGATGATTGATGTGGACATGGCATTCCTCAGTATTTCGTTAGGACATGGCACACATGAAAGCAGATGCATTGTTCTTGAACTTCCATTACAGCGCTGCGAGACAGCTGTTCCACAGTGATTCCTCCTCATAGCAACAGTCCCAATAATTAGTAATCTCAAACCTTAAGGTGTCCTAATATTTCTGTAGTATTTGAATCAATTGTTGAATATCCATTTTTTATATTGGTTGTTTGTTATATATATTTCTGAACGTTTGTTCTCAATGGAGCATGGCAACTTTTCTTAGGAAAATAGGGCTAAATAGTTTAGAAGTAACTGTGACTACCATTTATGTCGGAGGCCAGAATTGTAGAAAATTTTGTAGTATGAGCATGTTCCTCGAGAAAGAAGAAATAAAGGAAGTTAGCAACGAGGCTGTGGTTCGTCGTTTCATTACCATGGAAGGAAAAGGGCGCAAATATGATCTCTAAGAGCTAATGCAAATACAATGCATCAATTTTTAATGGATAATTATACATTTTCTTTGCTAAATAATTGTCCTATTTGTTCTCTTTTCTCTAGGCTGGATCACATATTTTGCTATATGGATCATCTTTTGTTCCTCGTTTTGGCATTTTATGAATCAGTACACTACAGTGATCAATGCCGTGCTTTTTTATAAATAGTGAGTGATTGTCCTTACCTCTATCAGTTTGCTTATGTTTTGACCAAAATCAAATTGCCAAAAGTTGAATTTTGCTGTTAAAATTGCAAAATAGTTATGCTTTTTGTTTGAACATCATATGGGTTGCTACATTTATGATGAAGTTGAGCACCCCCACCCATTTGCTCTAGCTTTGCCACTGTGTGCAACTGCAGGCTGGCAGGCAATGGCGGCTCATGTTCGGGCATGCGGGTGGCAGTGAGCGTCTGCTGCGGCCGAACACATGCTAAAAATAGAACTGCTTCATCATTTCAACCAAACACCAAAATAAAATTTCCCGTTCCTAGACCAATCCATTCTACCAGTTATTGGAATTTTCAATCCTTCCTTTTAGTATTTTAATAATAACTACACCTACAATGTCTTTGTGGATCAAACCTTTTGGTTGCACTAGTCTAACTGGCATGACCAAATAACACTGTCACACAACATGCATCGAAGCGGCACACGTTAGATGGCGTTTCCAACGAAAAATACCCTTGTTGGGCCACTCCCGTTGGCGTGACAGTATCATTCTGTCGTGCCACTAGGAGTAGCGTAACTTAACTATAAAAAATTATAACTCTTGGATACGATGTTCGATGAAGATGATTTATATTTGAAAATAGTAGATCTCGATGAGATTTATAATTTTCTAGTTTTGAGCTTTTTTGAGGACTCTGAGATGGTCAAAGAAAATAATATATAATTTCAGTAGCACAGTAATCATGTACTGGAGTTGTCACAATAGAAAATAATATATTTTTAATGATGCCAAAAAAAAATAATAGGCACTTAATAAGATCTACCACTTTATAGTTTTGAGTATACTTTTGAAGTCATTAAGATCCTTTAAGAAATAATATAAAGTTTCAACAACATATTAATCGTTACCAAGATTTGTCGCCCGAAGAAAATTATATTTTGCTTTATAGGTGTCAAATGAAGATACTATTCATATCAAAGTTGTAGACATCAATATTTAAGATCTACAAGTTTTTAGTTTAAAAGTTTTCTATCTGAGGTGTTTAAAATGCTTAGAAAACAATACAAAATTGAAGGCACATTCATCGTGTGCCAAGTCTTATTTTCTTGAGAAAATCATATATTTCTTATTTGATGTCGCATAAAAATACTTTTTGAATGAAAGATGTAGATCTTATAGAGAGCTACAGCCTTTATGTAAAAAGTATATATATTTTTCCAACATTATATGAAAGATACGGTTTTCTCTAAAAAAATAAATTATGGTACACCATCAATTTACTCCTTAAATTGTCTTAGTCTGTCAGCAAACTCAAATGAAAAACTAAAAACTCTTGTAGATCTCATCGATATCTACGACTTTGATGTAAAAAATATTTTCTTTTGACACCTCTCAAGCAAAATATAATTTTAATTTTGTGAGGCAACAAGCCCTGGTAAACGATTAATATGCTGCTCAGACTTTATATGATTTCTTCAAACATCTTAATAATGCGCAAACTTAAAACTACAAAGTTGTAGGTCTCGTAGAGTGTTACTACCTTTTTTATATAAATATTATCTTCATTTGACACCATACATAAAAGATATTGTTTTTCTAATGTGATAAGCATTAGTACGTGTGATTAGTATATCGCTAAAATTGTTTATTATTTTTAAGCATATTAGAGTCCTCAAATGAAAAAAAACTCAAAACTTATGTAAATCATCTTTATCTGACATCGTATTGTTGAGTTCGCGACAGAACAATACAGGTGCCATAAGATTTTTTTACATCAGAAACATTGTCTAGCGTGATAGATCTTGCAGCGCCAATGCATGTGGTGCGATAGCGTTAAGGGTCGCCCCAGCTAGACTGGTGCGTTAGATCCACAAATTTTATTTAGGTATTGTTATTTTTCATATATTAAAGGGCGTTTGGTTGGCTGCACCAGCCCTCAGTCAAGCCTGCACATGTGAGAACAGATGTTTGTTTTGGCTCACGTATCTGTTGGGACAGGCTCCACACATGCAGGGAACCCCCTTGGGCCAGGCTCTAGAGAAACATAGAAATCGATCGTTTCTGCCGGGCTAGGCTCACCTCGTGCAAGCGAGCTCTGTGCTGTGCACGGCGTGTGAGATAGAGATACGTAGATAGGGCTAACCAAACAACAACTTCATGCAACTAGGCTAAAATGATTCAAGAAACCAAACATCAGCTTCCTGCATGCGGTGGCCCTGGCCCTTGGCAGCCTGGCTATAGTATACAACCCTGGCTCTGTCTATACGGCAACTAAACGCGCCCTAAATGAAAAATACTAAAAATAAAAAAAAACCCCTCTCCAACCATACACACCCTAATTTTTTTACTCTCAGACCCTTTAGTCCAAGTTCAGCAACCGGGAGCAATGGGATTCTTAATCCTAAATCCCTTTCTAACCTGGACTATAGCCACTTTTTGCACTATTTGCTTTTGATATGGTGCAGCCATAATTAGCTCATTTAATTGTGTTTGAGTGAACCTAATGACCGAAAGAGAAAACAAGTTAAACTTGCATCCCATACGGTAGCTTCCTTGCGCTTGCATCGCAGCCAGTAGCCCAGTAACGCGAGAGACGTTTCGCGCCAAAACTCACAGCTACCTAGCGTGGCCGCCAAGCCAAGAAATGTGGCGCCTGTCACGGACAACTCAAATTAGATTTGTCGATTCTTTGGATTCTTTCATGAGGTCATGGTTGGTTTCTCTCTCGCAGGGTTAGTTCCAACATGGCATGGCTTGCATTTTTAAGCATTCAGTCGTTTCCTGTTGCTGATTTTGACTCTCCTGTGCTCAATTTGCAGTTGGCAACTGATGTAGCAATTGCAAAAGGTGGCCAGCTAGTTTTCAGTTTAAGATGTTGTATGACTACCATATCTTCAACATATCTTAAAGTGTCACAGTAATACATTAGAAAAAATTTATGATATTGCGGTCTCAGAAAATTTTATATTTATTTGTGTGAAGATATATCACATACTGAATTACTGATACGAAGATATATCACATACTGATACTATAATAAGGAGCACATTTGGATTTCTAAAATGAATTGCGTTTTGGAAACCAGCAGATTTCTGAAAAGTTTCAGAATCACTGAACAACGTTTCACATATTATAACAAGCAGATTGCTGCAGAAATGGACATCTACAGGTGCGAGAGGTGCCGCAACAGACTGCTGCAGAGGTTTAGGTGAAAACTGATGATGCTACCGAAAGGAAAAAAGGGAACTAAGGAAAACACTATTTTGATCACTAATGTATCAAACCGCATTACAAACATATCAACAAAGAATAAAATATAATCTGTACTAAACGTAGAAATAATGTTTTCCAGATGGAAGTTGAAAGCTCTTAGTTTATTTAGTTAGTAGTAGTAGCTCCTACTATCCATCAGACTTTTCAACTACTTCAGTACTATATAAGTAGACCAGCACAGTTCACACAAGTACCCACTACCTAGCATCACACAACTCTACTTGCCACCTCCAAGGAACCAACAACAGAGCCAAAGCAGCCTCCAGCGTAGCGCCAGACAGCAGGAATCACACACCACACCATGGCGGAGAACGGCGCCGGCAATGGCGTCCCGGCGTCGTGGAACTTCGCGCCGAACGAGACCCTCCTGGGTCTAACGGCGCTCTCGGTGCGCGGCGTGCTGGGCAGGGTCATGGCCGGGATGGATGTGGCCGACGACGGCGGCGGCGGCAAACGGCCGGTGGTACGGATGGGCAACGCTGACCCGTCGGGGTTCCCGTGCTTCCGCACGGCGCCGGAGGCCGTGGACGCCGTCGCCGCCGCGCTCCGGTCCGGGGAGCACAACTGCTACCCCAGCTGCGTCGGCCTTGAGCCCGCACGAAGGTGACATCATGGCTTCAAGTTTTCTTTTTCTGAACAAGAAAAGTCGGCTTCTTTTTTTGAACAATTTCATATTTTTCCAATTTAAAATAATTGAATTATGTATTTGTAGAGATCAAAGCAGGTTTTTATTATTTTAAGAAAATAGAAAATAACATTTGAAACCAGTGGATGACTAAATCTGTCCGGTTTGTACAGTTCGGGGTTGAAAATTGGATTGACGCGCAACTTGAATGTTGAAAAATATAGTACTTTACCCTTTTCAAAATATCAAGTTGATCGGGACACCCTTGACTCAATATAACTGAAATCAACCTGCTCTTATTTCCTGAGACTTATTAATCAGATATGTACTTTTATGATAGAGACTTCTAGTTATCTAGTTACCAGTCTATGCTCTGTTTTTTGAAACACTGAATCCTATATCCAGCGGCGGAGCGTGATCTAAAATTAAGGGGGGGCCAATTGCAAGGGCACAGGCTAACAAGCTGGCCTGCAATTAAACGCCATGTTTTATACTACTTGCATGCCTGTGCAGTTAAGTTAAATCTTAAAGAAAAATCAAGGAACAGGCTAGCTAGCTAGCTAGTAGTATCTACAATCACTTGCCAGTCACTGCGGCACTGATTTGTGAATGCGCAACGCAACTACTAGTAGCTAGTTTGGGCAGATGCAGAACATTGGTTGAGAGTTCACCTCTGTGCTAACGTTCAGAAACTTTTCAGAAGAAAGCAGGGGCCGGAGCCCAGTTTCGCCCCTACAGGGCTCCGCCCCTGCCTATATCAGTTGACCTTCTTGTGACCATAATACTTGAGAAGTTCATGGGCCGCTCTTGCCTTGGTCAGACTACTGTTATGGTCACCAGCAAGAAAATCTTTCTTTTCCTTATGCTTCATGTTCCAACTATATGTTCAGTTCAGTGATGCAGTCAATTGGTGTTGAAAAATTCTATTGTTAACAGATTCAATTCTATGCCTCCTTTCTTCACAGTTAACTCACGATGTCATAAATCTAAAGTTCTAATTGAATTTCAGGTCCATCGCTCAGCACTTATCCCTTGATCTGCCATACGAGTTATCACCAGATGATGTCTACCTCACAAGTGGCTGCGCTCAAGCAATTGAGATAATCTGCTCTGTGTTAGCACGTCCTGGTGCCAACATCTTGCTTCCAAGGCCTGGCTACTTGTTCTATGAGGCGCGCGCTGTTTTCAATGGCATGGAAGCCCGGTACTTTGATCTTCTACCTGAGAAAGATTGGGAGGTTGACATCGATGGCGTCCAAGCTCTTGCTGACAAAAACACGGTTGCCATGGTCATTGTCAACCCAGGAAACCCTTGTGGCAATGTCTATACCTATGAGCACCTGGGAAAGGCAAGTTTTACTGGTTAATGGTTTTTCTATAGTTGTTGAACTCTTGGGGGAGTGATCTGCTTGCCTAATTTCTGCCCATGATTTTAGGTTGCTGAGACTGCACGGAAGCTTGGCATATTTGTTATAACAGATGAGGTCTATGCAAACTTGACATTTGGAGAGAGGAAATTTGTACCAATGGGTGTATTTGGGGCGGTGGCTCCGGTGTTCACACTAGGGTCCATATCAAAGAGATGGGTGGTGCCTGGATGGCGGCTTGGATGGATTGTTACCAATGATCCTAACGGTGTATTTCAGAGGACTAAGGTTCTTTACTTATCATCCTTCATCAATCGTTATTAATTATGTGATAATCAGTAGTGGAAAGGGCTAGCATTTCATTTAGCTAAATGCCCGAGATGTTGACATGACTGGCAAATGGCAAAGCCATTCTTGTGATTGAGGAATTGAGTGAAGGTACCATGCAAATTGCTTACACCAGTTTTTTCTTCTTTCAGGTAGTGGACAGCATCAAGAGTTACCTTGATATCTCCACTGATCCTCCAACATTTGTCCAGGTGACTATAACTGCACTGTCATTTTCTTCCAGGACTTAAACTTGTCCATAGTAAAATACAAGGCTCTGCATCCACTTAAACACAGAATTTATGTTTGTCAGGGAGCAATTCCAGACCTCCTCAAGAACACAAAGGAGGACTTCTTCAACAAAACCATCAAAATTTTAAGAGAAACTGCAGATATAAGCTGGGAGAAGCTGAAGGGCATCAATGCCATCACATGCCCGAGCAAACCTGAGGGTTCCATGTTCTTAATGGTCTGTGAGTGACTACATATACTTTTCCATGTTGCAACATACCATGAGGGGGTTCCTAATGGGTGTGGACTGTGGAGTCCACTTGGCTTGCTACAGGTCAAACTGGATTTATCCTGCCTGCAAGACATCAAAGATGACATGGACTTTTGCTGCCGGCTTGCAAAAGAAGAATTAGTGGTTGTTCTGCCAGGTAATTCATTAATTTTTACCCGGCATAAATGATGTGAAACTACAATTCTAGAATAAAGATTGACTGGCTTAGTGCAAGATACTTTTTTCATCCACCATCGAGATCACCCTTTTATTTGAGATGTAACATGTTGGGAACAAATTATCAGGGTGCGCTGTTGGATACAAGAATTGGCTCCGAATCACCATTGCAGTAGAACCATCTTCTCTAGAGGACGGCCTTGATAGGCTCAAGTCCTTCTGCTTGCGACACAGCAAGCTGACAAAGTGACGTGATGAACTCAGCGGCTCCTTGCAATACAGGACAAATTTTTATATATGGACTTCTAATGATACAGGATTGTGTATCACGTTCACTAAGATGATATATGGACTTCTACAAAGGTTGTCTGTCTAGGTGGTCAAGGAATATTTTTTTCTAGGCATATGGGTGGCGACTTGGTCTATGAATTGCTTAATACTTGTGTGCTTGTGCTTTCTTTACATTTTGTATCCTTCGTACGTATATCATCATATGCAAAGGCCAGGAGTGCTTTCAAGACAATCGTATCAACTTGTTATAATAATCTTGAAACATAATAAAAAAAAAACTCCTTTATTGATGTTTTTTCAGGCTCTAGGTCCCTGTGATGTAAAGGGCTATGGTTCTTTGTCATGTAGTGTTTGTATAGGTGCAAAATAAACTTTTCTTCAATAAAGAAGGGATTATAGGAGAACATGCATAGTACCGTCCTCTGTTCTAAACTATTTGTTCACTCCATTTTTTTAAAAAAATATTGTTCTCATTGACTTTGTCCTAAGTCAAACTTCTTTAACGTTTTATTACAAGAACACTCCTATTATTTTGTTGGCCTTGAGTTATTGAATATAGCAGCTTAAGGAAGATTGAGCTTGCAACTCATGATGACGACATGCATGTCTTAAAGCATGTTGTTACCAAACTGTGCAGATATATATAGGCTGAGTCATATATACTCACTTTTATTTATTTCCAAGTGCTCATTTATGCAAATGTATCTAGCTTTTAAGCATTCTCCTTTGTCATATTCTGTGCAAGACCTGCAGAGTACATTTTTGTACTCATGATGCTGTTAAGTTATTGTGTGAGGACCTTGGCAGCCATGTCATCGATCCCGTGGGAGCTAGCAAAAAAGGTTGAATGGCACAAAATCCATCCAAGCTTATGGTTTTGACATCCATGGAGAACGACACCCACTAGATAATAATAAGAGAAATGGTAATCCTTACTGTAGGCTTCTCGTCGTAGATGAAACATGGTATAGCCATGAGCTTCACTTGTAGGTTAGGCAACACTGACAATTTTTAGTTGTGTAATATCTATCTCGAGACATGTAAATTAATCAAGATCGAGTTGTAATATAACTATATAAAACTTTGCTCTTTCATATTACCGATTCTGCATGTTGCTCCTGAGTTTATCTGAGATGCATAGAGGATACTGAGACTCGTTCTGTTAGGTTGAAAGGGCAGATGGGCGTGTGCATGAGTGTATGCAATGCATCCGGCGTCAGCGGCACGCTGGCACTCGGCCATAGCTACAGCAGCTAGGCCCCGAGCCACCGACACGACTTCCATCTGTTACAGCTTTCTCGCAGCTAAGCTCTCAGCCGATGGGTCATGCAGGAGGTGAAACCTGGTGCCCTGCAGACCCCAGCAGTGCTCCTGCCCATGCGGCGACTGGCCATCAGTGCCAAGCCGTCAAACTGGACTACTCTATCGCCGTGGAATGCGTGCCATAAATTTGACTTAATTTATAAAAAATTACGTGCAATATTTATATCTTCAAATAATTTTGTTAAAAAACTAGATCCAAAGATCTTTCCGATGATACTAATTATGATAATAATCGATGATATTTATTATTTATTAAAATTACCGGCAGTTGTTACTCGGGAAGTGCGGTGACATTCTTTTAAGGATAGAGGGAGTAGGTGTCACGGGTGCACGCCGCACAGTCCATCTAATGCATGGTCAGCCGTCGTCGGAGTGAACAGGTACCCGGCAGCGCCCCTGAGGTGCTATACTTGGCCAAATGGGCCAGACGCGCTGGCTGGCACCGACACGACACTAAAAAACACAGCTCGAGTATGGTCCGACCCGACTTTATCATACCCGTGCCTGGCAG
Organism: Chrysopogon serrulatus; assembly: GCA_015844335.1. Taxonomy (NCBI): domain Eukaryota; kingdom Viridiplantae; phylum Streptophyta; class Magnoliopsida; order Poales; family Poaceae; genus Chrysopogon; species Chrysopogon serrulatus. Next base: position 57,650 of record JADLZL010003580.1, on the reverse strand, counting down.
GGTCCGGTGGTAGTGCCTTGTCGATGCAACTACTCCGGACTGCAGTACTGGGCATGGGTAGGCACGGTGTGGCCTGTTTATTCTCTACCGTTGGATGAGCATCTGAAGAATAACATATCTCCCATTCCAAACTCTAACTTCTCTTGCCTGCTCTTGTCTCATTTTCTCGGCACGCATCGATATTGAAATAGGAGACTAGCGCAAATTTTGCAAGAATTATAGTTCACTCCATCTTTTTCTGATTTCTTTTATTAGTGTAATGATTGTTGTTTCATTGAACCCCTCGTGGCTCCACCTGGAGTGAGGTGGTGGTGTTCTTGTAAGGGGTCGATCCTTTTTTCTCCCTTTAATACAAAGATGCACAGCTTTCCTATGCATTTGAGAAAAAAATAGTTTGCTCCATTGCATGCTTTAACCCTCCTACATTAGTTAAATTATAGTTAATGCATTTCAAATTATAAGACATTTAACTTTTTTTTACCTCAACCACTCATCTTATTCAAACATTTGTGTAAAATATCATTTCTTTTGTTACACCTTGCTTTATTAATAAAAATTCTTCAAGAATGACTTATTTATATAATTTTTTTTAATAAGACAAGTGGTCAAACTTGAATTCAAAAGTTAAACTTCTTATAATTTGGAATAGAGTGGGTAGTTCACTTCAAATTTTGCATGCATTGATATTGATCAACTTATTATTCGCTTCAAATTTTGGATGCAGTTGGCAACGCGTGAGCAGATGGATCGATCCACTGAAACATTGTGCTTTGCTTTGCTCGACGCTGCAAGCCTAGCGAATCCAGCGCCACTATTTAATCAATTACTAATAAGCATCCCGCTGCCTTCATGGCTAGCTGCTTCTCCTTCTCCGTCGTCGGCGGTGGCTTCTCCCGTCATGACGGTTCTCTCTCTGAGCTGAAGAAGCGGCCGCCGGTGAAGGCGCAATTCTTTTGGAACTTACGCAGATGTTCAAGCACACCTGGTCAGACCTACACCTGATCCCCGTTCTCGGTTCGCAGTCGTCTGCTATATAATGTACATTTTCACTGGAGGTTTACTAAACACGCCGCCTGTAAAAATGACACCATTTTTACAAACGGTTTCCTTACGTAAACCGCCTGTGGTGAGCTTCTCGTATATATACCCCCCTTCTTCTTTTCCACCAGAAGTAACAGAACTGTAGCCCGAGCAGTGTGCCATGAGAGGAGCTTTGGAGGTCCAGATTTGACCCAATACAAGAGGGAGGTTTTGATCCTGATTTCTTTGGATGAGGTAGCTAAAAAAGGTTAGTTTATGTTTTTCTTGCCTTATTTCCACCTTTTTTCCTCAATCCCCACCACTTTTGAGATCTAGGGTTTCACCTCAAGAGAGAGAAGAGTAGCTAGGTTTTTGTTTTTTCAATAATTCTAGTCACTTTTTATCTAGAGTTTCACTTTTTTATCTACAGTTTATCCTTTAGAATTTTATTAGTTACTTTTATTTAATTATTTAGTTATTTTTAGTTTAATTAGCTAGTAGTGATGCTTTTAGTTAGGTTGTCATTAATTAATCTAGTTTTAGTTATTTGGAATTTTTCTAGATATTGATGCTTTAAATTAGTTTTTGTTTAATTATTTAGTTATGTTTTATTAAATTAAGTAGTGGTGAGGCTTTAATTAGGGTTTTAGTAACTAGACTTCATTTAATTTTGGGAGTTTCATCTAATAAATTGATGCTTTAATTATTTTCTTATTTTTTGTTTAATGAATTATTGGTGATTCTTTAATTAGGGTTTCATTAATTAGTCTTGCTTTAGTTATTATTGGGAGGCATATTTATTTAACTAGTTCTTTTAACTATATGTAATTTAGCCCGGATGTGTACTATTTCAGAAATATACAAGTGAGGGGTCATTTTCATCTATATATACTCCTTTGAACGAGTGTACTGATCATACAAAGGTTAGTTAATTAATATAAAGAAACATTTATGTCTACTTTCTAGTGATTACAATATACAAATCTATTAAACTTTTTAACAGGTAACGATGGATAGAGCATTCTGGATGTATAACTTAGAAAGAATAGATCCATCATACATACCTGAGGTTCAGAAGTTTATCGATGCTGCCAAAAACTATGCTTTGAGAACACAGAAGAAGCACATATGTTGTCCTTGCATAGACTGCAGAAATATTGTTGTTTTTGAAGACACAAAGCCAATCTTAGTTCATTTGGTCTGCCGAGGATTTATGGAAGATTACTTGATTTGGACAAAGCATGGAGAGGATAGCTCTGCGCCGTATACAGTTGGAAACCCTGCGAACCTCGGTGCGAATGGCCCAGATATGTTTGTTGACGATATAAGCCAGTTCCTACACAAGACACATCACCATTGTCTCCAGCAGAGTGAACATGTTGTGCCTGATGCTCATGATAATGCAAATGTTGGAGGAACCGAGGACAACAGAACTCAAATGATGGATGAAGATGCGGAATTGGTGGCTGCACTATTGCGTCGTCATACGGATCCATCAATATTCTTCATAAAAGGTATGGAGGCCTTGGAGAAGACAGCAGCAGAGCCATTGTACGATAAGACTAAAGGTTGTACCAAAGAGTTTACGACATTACGGTCTGTGCTTAAACTGTTGATGTTGAAAGCTAGATATGGATGGTCCGATGCCAGCTTCAATGCATTATTGAGTACTCTCGGAGATATGCTTCCAAAGGAGAACAAAGTACCTGCTAACACGTACTATGCAAAGAAGCTAATCAGTCCGCTTACTATGAGTGTGCAGAAGATCCATGCGTGCAGAAATCACTGTATACTGTATCGAGGTGTTTACAAAGACTTGGATAACTGTCTAAATTGTGGTGCAAGTCGGTACAAGACAAAAAAGACTATCTATAAGAAGAGAATGTAGCTTCTATTTCTAAAGGGAAAAAGAGAAAGAAGACCCAATAGAGTTTAAAACCCTGCACCAAAGAAAACGAAGAAGAAGACTACTACGCACAGAGAAGGGTTCCTGCTATGGTCATGTGGTACCTTCCGGTAGTAGATCGGTTGAGGTGTTTGTTCGCAAACCCTAAGGATGCAGAGCTTATGACTTGGCATGCTTCTGATAAGCACAAAGTAGATGGAAAGTTTCGACATCCTGCTGATGACAAGCAATGGTAAAAATTTAATGGGGACCACCCAGAATTTGCTAAGGAGACAAGAAATGTCAGGTTCGCATTGTGTACCGATGGAATGAATCTCTTTGCTGAAAGGAGCAGCAAGCATAGCACATGGCCAGTGATCCTCACCATCTACAATCTCCCTCCACACTTGCTGTAGAAGCGAAAATACCTTTTGCTAACCATTCTTATTTCTGGACCTACACAACCTGGTGTTGACATGGATGTGTTTTTGGAGCCATTAATGGAGGAAATGAGAATATTATGGGATACAGGTGTTGACATGTTGGACGTTTACCGGAAAGAGTCATTCACACTAAGAGCAATAATTTTTGTTACGATCAACGATTACCCAACACTCTTTGTATTATCAGGACAGTTCAAGGGTAAGGTCGGTTGTGTAGTATGCTTGGACGATTTATGTGTCTCTCTCGTGCATCCAACAAGATAGTTTACATGAGACACAGGCATTTCTTATCGAGAGGACATAGGTACCGCTTGTGAAAGATGGATAGGTACTTTGACAATCATGATGAACTAAGGTCCACTGCTTCATCAGATAATAGTAAAGGTCACAGAGTATATGAGATAGTTAAGAACATCAAGTTTGTATTTGGTAAGAAGACAAAAGATGGAAAAGCAAAAAAGGATGTAAAGCCAACTGCTGGGGCTACATTCAAGAAGCTGTCAATTTTCTTCAAGTATTTGCCATATTGGAAAGAGATTGACGTCACGACACGTGGTTGATGGTATGCACATTCATAAGAATGTGTTTAAAAACATAATTGGTACCTTGCTAGACATAAAGGCCAAGACAAAGGAAGGATTGAGTTCACGTCAGGACCTGGTCAATTTGAAGATAAAACCTAAACTTCACCTGGTTTTGCTAGATAATGGAAAATACCACCTCCCGGCAGCAAGCGACAACTTGAGCACAGATGAGAAACATGCCATATGTGTGGTTGAAGAAATTGAAAGTTCCAGCTGGATTCTGCTCCAATATTAAGATCATTGTGTCAATGAAGGACCTTACACTCACCAACTACAACTCACATGATTGCCATGTGATGCTGACAATTTTTCTCCCTATTGTCATCAGGGATATAAGTCTGGTGTTATTAAAGATGGCAATCACACGGTTGTGCTTCTTTTTTAATGAGATATCACAGAAGGTAATTGACCAAGAGCAGTTAGAGTCTCTTCAGTAATTCGCAGTGGAGACGGTGTCACAGCTTGAGATGTGTTTCCCGCCATCTTTCTTCGATATAATGGTACACCTTGTCGTGCTTTGGTGCCACAAATACAGGCATTGGGTCCCATGTATTTGCATGAGATGTGGACATATGAGCGTTTCATGTCAATTCTGAATGGGTACGTATCCACTCGTGCTCGTCTAGAGGCATCCATGATAGAGGGATACACTACCGAATAGGCTATTGAGTCCGAAGGTCCATTCTGCAACAATTGCCTAAAAGACCAGATTGCAATAGGTTTGCCTCCGTCCCGACATGAGGGCAGACTATATGGGTGTGGGAGGATGGGTCGGAAATTATTCATCCTGTCAGACTACAATATTGTCCTCGGGGCGCATCATAGCATCCTACATCAGTCTCGATAATGGAGCCTCTGATCAAACAACACCTAGAAGAGCTAAGCGATCACAACCCTGGCCAAACAGAGGATTGGGTATCGAAGGAACACAAGCGTCGATTCACCATATTGTCATATGTAACAATTTATCAATTATAATTTTTACCCATGAATTGCTCTTCTTGGTGTTCATTTTCTAATTGTTTAAGTCTTTTTCTTTCTACTTCTAATAGCCTTAAACAAATAATCTAAAAGAAATATCCTAGAATAATAAGCCTTAAAGAAATATCCTAGAACAATAAGCCCTAAAAATATATCCTAGAAGAAATATACTAGACAATAAGCCCTAAAGATATATCCTAAAATAAATATCTTAGAACAATAAGCCCTAAAAATATATCCTAAAAGAAATATACTAGACAATAAGCCCTAAAAATATATCCTAAAAGAAATATACTAAAACAATAAGCCCTAAAAATATATCCTAAAAAGAAATATACTAAAACAATAATCCTTAAAAATATATCCAAAAAAGAAATATACTGGAACAATAAGCCCTAAAAATATATCCTAAAAGAAATATACTAAAACAATAATCCCTAAAATAAATTCTGAAATAATTTGCACAGGCGGGTCTCCAAGACAACCGCCAGTGAAGATGCATTTTCACTGGCGGTTGTCATAGATAACCGTCTGTGGAAACTATTTTCACAGGCGGTTCTTTAAGACAACCGCCTATGAAGATTGCTTCCTATATATACCGCGGGCGCGACACTTAGCGAAAATCGAACTCGGTGGGCGCGAAATTGAACTGTGAGACGCCGTTAGGCTGCCGGAATTCTCCGCCGTCTTCTCCCGCCGCCACGGCGACCTCCGCCGCCAACTTCGCCCCGCCTACACAGCACCCCGCCACCGAGCACCGCCGTTGCGTCATTTCCCCGCCGCCCGCGTGCCGCCGCCGCCGTTCTCCGCCACCGGAGCTGCACCGCCGCCGATTCGCCCGCAGTGCGCCACCGGAGTACTAAAGCGATTGGAGCTCCCTCCCCCTTCAACCACCGGCGGCGGCCGCCGGACGTGGCTCGGCCGCCCGGCCAAGGTGCCCTCGCCTTGCGCCAGCCCGGCGTAAAGGCGTGGCCTGGGCTGAATAATTTGCGCCCTTTTTTTTTTTTTTAATTCTGTGGCATATATGGCATATTAATTAAATGTGTTTAATAGTTGTAAAGTAATAATTGTATGGCATATTAAATATAAAGTAATAATTCTATGGCATATTAAAAACCTTTTATTATTTCCTTTTATTATGTAATTGTGTTTACTAATTGTAAAGTAATAGTTTTATGGCATATTAATTTCCTTTTATTATTTCCTTTTTATTATGTAAATGTGTTTAATAATTGTAAAGTAATAATTCTATGGCATATTAATTTCCTTTTATTATTTCCTTTTATTATGTAAATGTGTTTAATAATTATAAAGTAATAATTGTATGGCATATTAATTTCCTTTTATTATTTCCTTGTATTATGTAAATGTGTTTAATAATTATAAAGTAATAATTGTATGGCATATTAATTTCTTTTTATTACTTCCTTTTACTATTTATCATGGCTTAGTGTGTTAGTATTTGCTGTGACTTAGTGTGTTAATGACTCTGTGACTTAGCCAAAATTATTACATGGCCGGCACTTAATGGTTATTAAGGACTTAGTGTGTTAATAACTTATTGCATTAATGAATTACTTTGTTAATGATTTAGTGTATTGATGACTTAACATTTTTTAATGACTTAGCATTAATAAAGGTAGCGAGAAGATGACTTCTCCAACATCTGGAGAGCGGGCAGATGAACAGCGTGCAGAGTCACCTAATAAGGTTCAAACACCCCCGGACCAACGGTTAGCATGACACAATTACAATTAGTTTTATAATAGCGACATTACTTATCCAAATGAACTCACATGCTTATTGCCCTTGCATTTAGAACTACAAATCCTCTGGTACAAGAAGAAGAAGATTTCCATGGTGACATATTAGAAGAAGAAGATGACGAAAACCGAAGTGATACATGCCGTAGCATTGATAGATAACGTCACCAAAGCGTTGATCCAGATTATGATCCAGCTCTCGATGAGGTACAGTTACTACATGATCCAAATGCTTTCATTCATCCCATATAATATGCTCCGCTCCATGATTCGTTGGATATATCTTGTAGGAGGTTTTGTCTCAAATGCGGGATATTCTGGCAGAGGAAGAAGAAGTGCTAGAAGGAGAAGCCCCAGAAACAACCGAGACAACCACCTCGAAATCAAAGAAAAGGAAACACGTTGATCGAAAATGAGGTGAAAGGGGAACGAACAAGTGGCCAGAGCAGACCTATGTTATTACCGACATAAGCCCGAAAGGAGAGCCTTTAGTGTCAGAGGCGGTGGTGGCCAAGATACGAAATGCGATTAGTTTCTTGGTCAGGGATAAACTTGACATCACAACCCCCAAGTGGGCGGATGTGAATGCCGATACACGAAAGAGGTATGGAATAAGTTTGGAGAAAGGTTTGTTATCCCTACGGGGACTGAAAAAATTGTGAAAGAGTATTTCTTCAAGCAGGTTGCAACGTCATGCGAAACTATAGATCGGAAATGAATGTCAAATATCTGAAGAAGGGGTTGGACCCAACGAGTAAGTATAAGATCACCGCTGGTCAGTGGGCGGTATTCAGGGAGTAGAAGAAAGATCCAAATTTTCAAGCCAAGAGCGAAGCTGCTTCAGAACTAGCAAAGAGGAACAAATACCACCACCACCTTGGCACAGGTGGTTACAAGCTACAGATTCCGAAATGGAGGGCAGAGGAGGAAGAGCTAAAGAAACAAGGCAAGACTGTGCTCTCAGAGAAAGTTGGTGAGAGGACGGCGAATTGGCTGAAAGCTAGAGGAACAAAACAAACTCCTACTGGTTTGAACTGTCCTGATGAAATCACACCGACAGTAGAGAGAATTGTGGAATTGGCTGCTGATGTCAAAGAAGGCAGATTGAAGCCACAAAGGGAGAGGGACATCTTGAGACTAGGTCTAGGCAACCCTGAGCATCCTGGTCGTGTACGAGGAATATCATCAAAGAGGGGATAGAAAGAGGGATTTGGTGAGGAGTGGTTGGGCATGTACAAGAAAAGAGATCGATACAAGAAAGATATGAAAGATTATTTTGAGCAGCAGGCTAAGGAACAATTCAAAAACATGATGTCTGATTTCCTATCAAATCCTGATCCTCAAGCTAGTGCAATGTCTGTTCAACAGATGAGCACACAAGGTCCGCAGATGCAGCTCATCCCCACACAGCCCTCGGCTGGTCCTCAGAAGATAATTGCTGCCATGTCCACACAATCACCTCCATTTCCAAGCAGTGTGGAGTCTACGGGCAACAAAGACCGCTTCCTAGTGGATGATATCGAAGCACCGATACCTTGCAAATTGCTCATACGATATGGTATGAAGCATGTTTGTACAAAGGAAGTAGCCACGGGCTTTTCAATCCCCGGACGTGACTACCACCATACCACCATACCAGAAGAGTACTGCAGGGTAGAAGTGCGTACGGTCGTCCCTGGATACGAGGACGATGTGCTAGAAATTCCTAGCCCTGAGGAGTTGAGACACTCGGACAGGCCATTAACAATTTCATCCTATGGCCTCGACGAGACGTGGAGTTGACGTAGCCACCACAACCACGGCCACCACCACCCTCTGAAGTCTTGCCAGGAACTCAGGAGTCACAACATGTCGATGTTGTTCCGGACCCAACCCCGATATCACCATGTCCCCAATCTCCTCCTAATATACAGTCACCGGTAGCCGATCCTATTGAAACCCCACAGTCATCACCTAAACCTGTAGAATCTCCGCCACCAACTACATTCAATGATCCTGCTCGTGCTTCCCCACCACCTCAAGACTTTGAGCAATCGCCTTGGACACCACCACCGCCACCAAAAAAGAACCAAAAACCACCAAAGAAGAAGAAATTTTTGATTCCCAAATTGGTCTCCCCCTTCGAGCCTAAGAAGAAAACTGCTGGCACCGCCAAATTTTTATCAGGGATTGCATAGAGCCACAAGTCACGTATCATTGACTTAGCTGAGCAGGAAAGGTCGTCAAAAGCCCCAGAGATCAGTGTCTTACATATTAGGAAGCCCACATGGGAGGATTATGAAAACGTCCCTGATAAATACGTGCCGGGCAGGCCTCTCCTTAGTTGGGATAAACTCAAGAAACTAACAGCTGATATAAAAAGACTTTATGACTGATATATGAGAGCAGCTTCTGTCGGCATCGACACGATCCAAGTAAGGATACCACCATTGGCTTTCAGAAGTGAACGAGATACCGCTTTTGTAACCTTCGAAGACATATGGTTGATGATGAACCTCAAGCGGCTCGATGTTCAGCTCGTAACAATATTTGCATTGTAAGTCTCGCTCGTCCTAACATATATATCCTTTAGTATTATTGAGTTGTATTATTAAGATTAAATTTTTGACATGCACTTGTGCCATGCAGAATGCAATATGATCTGGACGAGACCAGTTACGGTCCTGGACCAAACAAAAATGAGAGCAAGAAAACTGGGTACCTTAGCCCAAAGAAAATCTATGGGAACGAGCACACCTTTCGGATTGGTCATGACAGCGATCAATTAAAGTTAACAGAAGAAGAAGCTGCAAAGAAGAAAGTAGAACTGGAGAAGAGACATGGGGCTATCTACGCCGCGTACATAGGAAATGTATTTCTTCATTTCCAACACAGGGAAGTGGTAGTTGCCCCGTACAACTTCGGGTAAGTTTGAGTTTATATACATAAATCGCGTTAACAATTTGAATAAAAACACATGACAATTCTGGTCCGTTCATGCAAAATACCAATCGGATATGCTTTTATATTTATCTTAGGGACAGAAAGATGCTGGTCTTTGACTCTGCAGATTATAGACCTGAAAGCTATGCAAAGGTCACGACCATCTTGAAACGGTAAGCTGACATACTTGCATACATACTTTTATCGATGAAAGTTTGAAAAATTAGCTAATTCTATTCGAGATCATAGGGTTTATAGGTGGTACAAGTTCAAGAGTGGGGTGTGCGACTTGTCCAGAAGGGGTGAGGAACTAAGAATATTTCATAACTGGCCGGTATGTAAGTTATGAAGCCATATCATGTATGTACAGTAGTTAAGACGATGTTGCAAGTCAATAACAACTTCCCCTCTATGTAGTGCCACAAGCAACCACTTGGCTCAGTGCACTGTGGATTCTACGTGTGCGAGTTCATGAAACTGAATGGACGGTACATCAAGAACCCTTATAAGGTATAACTAATAGTCACCTCTATATTTATGTGGTTATAGATGCAAATATTTTATTGTTGCCAAATGCAAACATATGATGTCTACAAACTTCCTTTCCAGGCGGTTGCAGAATCATCCAAGCCCAAACACCTGACGGAGAAAAATCTATATGAACTAGTTGAGGACCTATGCTCCTTCATTATAAAAGAAATCATTCCAAGCGAGGGAACACACCACGAAACAAATAGCATCTTAGCGAAGCCAGAGTTCACAGCGCTAAGGAAAATTAGCGCTCTGAAACTAAGTCGAGATGATTACTAGAATCATCATTTGCGATGAAAAACTTTATTGTCGTGGCTGCAAAACAACTATGATGTATATTACTGTATTGATGTATATATAAATGTTGTAATTAAATTGTTAATGGTGTGTATATGTATATAATTATATTGATCTATATTTTCATAATTAAATAGCCTTTTGTACTCATATCATTGTATATAAGAGATCATTGGATATAAGATAGGGAGAGACAGAGGGAGAGGGAGAGGGAGAGGGAGAGGGAGAGGGAGAGAGGGAGGGCGTTTCACATTTAAAATTTTAAATTTAAAACTGACGGAAAATACAACAGAGGGGTTCACCTAAATGAACCGCCAGTGGAGATTCATTTCCACAGGCGGTTCACATAATGAACCGCCAGTGGAAATATTATTTCCACAAGCAGTTGGTTATGTCAACCGCCTGTGGAATTGAGTTTCCACTGGCGGTTTTCAGGGAGACGCCAGTGGAAATGCTCTATTTCCACTGGCCTCCCGTACAGGCGGTAGGCCAGAACGCCAGTGCAGGTGCGTCTGTAACCGCCTGTGCAAATACTCTGTGTACTAGTGGTTGCGCCTGTAACCACAAGATCGATCGAGTTTAATTTATTTATTTGGAGATTTCCATGCACCCATTATTGTTAGCTGGTATGGTGGTTGAACTCACGATATGACGATGCCATGAGAGCAAGGCCAAGGTGACCAAGGCCGTAGCGACCAAATGTTTCTTCTTTCCTGTTCATGGACTTGATGGCTAGATGCGGGGCGCCAGCATATATACCAGGGGTGCAAATATGCCAGCTTGATATATTTATAGCTATTGACGTCGAGCCTATAGTAGATATCGTCCTGTTTGCTTGTCTTATCAGCCGGATTTATCAACCATTCGAACAGTATTTTTCTCTCACATCTATCTAGCTGGCTCACCAGCTGAACAGCTAGGGATATGATGGCCTCGTCTAGTCTAGAGATAGAAATAGCAAAGACACGATTTGATGTATATCATTTATATAGATTAGTGTTTTTGTTGTTTTTGCAACTTTCGGTATTAGCGTAGGATTGTTTAGTCCCCTATATGGCTATATCACTACATAAAAGTTAAATTCCTTGGAGGTTTACCACTAGTATAGAAAACAGTCCCTGATGGTGGTATATTTTGATCTTCACTAGCGGCGATTTGAACCACGACTGTGAAAAGCCAGTACTAATAGTGAACTTTTACCGGCATCGGCTTGAGAACCGTCAGTACAATATATCTTCATTGGCAGCAACCTTATATCAACTGCTAGTATACAATTTATACTATTCAAACTACTAAGGAAACTACACTTCTTTTGCAGTTCTATTTATGGCCCTTAAGTAAGTTCAGCTTTGTGTAGTGTATTCAAGTGAATTAGAGAAGTCATTTTGATTTTGTTGGCCTATATTTTTATCCCTCCTAAATATCTCCATCTCTATCTGTATCTTGTGTGCAGGTATTGAGCATTAAGACCGTTAGTGACAATGGAGAACGTTAAGCGAGTTCGTGCCGATGGATATGGAGTGGAGGCTTGTACCAAGGGACATTTGGTATCAATTAGTGCTCGTTTGGATCAAATTTGCCTTTTGGAATGAATTTCATGGAGCTCTGGTGTCTGTAGAACCAACATATATATGGACAAGCCTGTGAACAGTACCAAAACTGGCTAAGCCAGTTTTTTTTTTTGGGTGGTTTATTTTGTTTTCTGGTGTTTTCTCAGGCCGCTTTACAGTGTCTTTCGCTATTTTGCTTTTGCATCTCTTCCACTATGCTCTCTAGTCTGTATTGAGTAGTTGACCTTTCAGACATAAGTTTCTCTCCCTCGGCAAAGAAATTTAATTGTCTCTCATTTGGTCACCCCTTTGGTCGCTTGTTCGGTCCTTGACTCACCAAATAGAAATAAAAAATAAATCCATGAGACTAAAACCAAAATAAACCTACTGATTCTAGGAGCAGAGCCACACCCATGCAGAAAACACCCCGTTTAACCGTGTTGATGGCTGTGACCGGAGAGCCATGCATCTTGTCCAGCACTATGCTAGTCATCCGCAGCCACATCCATGTCGTGTCGATATAATCCAAGAGAGTTGGGTGGATATTTTTTTCATCCTCCATGCACATGGAAGCAAGCCTTTCCTGAGGAAAGGAAATCACAATTCCTTTTTCCCAAGCACCAAAGCAATCTACCTTTGCATAGAAATATATTCCTCCATAATTCCTTTAGAATTGCTCCAATCCGAACACAGCCGGCTGAATCAGGTCGCAGAAGCGTATGTGAGTCCCCTTCCAGAATTAATTCAATATTTTTTTAATGTGACATCTTTCATCAATTGGTCGCTAATCAGTTACAGCTTGTTCAATTTTTACCAACTAATATCAGTTACTTTCTTTGTATTCTTGATAAGTTCATCACATCCAGTAGTGATTACAGAGTAAACATATTTGGATCACACATTAGAAAATTGCAAATCGAGGGGCTGAACACACGTAATTTTGATTAGTTGCACGCATCAAACACAAATTCATAGTCATGTATCTTATATAAGGTTATTTTAGCTCCCGTGCAGAAGCACATGGCTTATTCGCTTCAAATTTTGCATGCAGTTGTCAACACATGAGAAATATGGACCCATCCATCAAAATGTTCTACTATAATTGAGCATCCCCTGGTGGTGGTGGAGCCTTCGTTGATTGCGCACCGCACGGTTTCGTGCATACACAAACTGAGTCTTCGGAGCATTTGCCACCGGTGTAACTGTGTTTCTCTTGCTGGCAGATGATCTCGCACATCTTGTGCACCGTGCACAGGTAATTGGTCCTCGTTTCACACACTGCAGCTGCACCTGTAACCACAAAAGTTTGTTAATTTGGAGATTCTGAATCATTCTCTAGCTAGTGCTAATTTCCAAGAAATTTTGAGCAGAATATATATGTGTCTCTGATCCCTGCGGGGAACTCACGATATGATGCCATGAGCAAGGCCAAGGTGATGAAGAAGCCAGCCACTAGTTTCTTGTTCATCGACATGATCATGCGTCGAGGTACCAGCGCTAGTGTATGTACCAACAAAGCTAATGTGTTTGATATTTATAGTGACCAAGGTTTAAAAGGGGATAGACTTAGAGGTAGGGAGGTAGAGTAGGGATAGAGCCTCGCAAAAAAAAAAAAAATAGGGATAGAAATATATAGAAAAGAGATAGTAGATGTATAGATAGGGTTTCAGTTACAAGTTAATGATTTCCCCATATCCGATTAATGATGGCAATGCAAACACTGTCTCAGCAATATATGCCACCCATAAATGTGGTGCAAATCAGTGAACCAGCTAATAATTCGACCTTTGAATATGGTGACCTCGTTAAACCATTTCTTAGTTTAATCAAGTTCATGAGAAAGAGTACTTATATCTATCTGTCACATCAAAGGGGTAATTACCTCCATCTTAAAATATAAAGGATTTTCATAAGTTAAACCAGTCTTAGCTTAACCAAGTTTATTAGAAAGAGCATTAATGTCTACCTCATCAACATGGTAATTATATGTAAATACTCCCTCTGTTCTAAGTCAGTTTGCCTTTTTTAGACATTGCTTTTGTTTTGTATATAGACATAATATATATCTAAGTGTATAGTAAAAAGCTATGTACCTAGCTAGAAAGCTGAAACGGCTTATAATTTGCAATGGAGGGAGTACATTTGATATTGTAACTAATGAAGCTTCAAATTAAATGGTTCGGTCAAGGACAATTGATATCATTTGTTTTCATACATTCTAAATTAGTAATAATACATTTTTTTTATCTTGATGGCCCATACCTATTATCTCTTATCTGTTCTGTTGTGTTTCTTCTCTTCTTTGTTTCGACTGTGTACTTTCAAGAAATGGTTCCCATTTACTCCTCAACACCTTCTGCCCATTCCATTTCCATCTAATTGGGCCCAACTCTAGGCAGCACAGGACATGCGACCGACTTTGGTCCACATAGGGCAGGGGCCTAGCCATGTACTTCCTTCGTCTTTATTTAATTGTCGTTTTAGGTGTTCGTACCACAAGTTTGACTTGATTTGTAGAAAATACGTGCAATATTTATATCTCTAAATAAATTTGTTAAAAAACTACTCCCTCCGTCCTAATTTTCTTGCTCATTTGCAATTCAAATTATTTCTCAAATTAATCGATCACAATAGGTCTGGACGTGGCAGACGTGCAGCATCAGCCGAACCAACAGGCCAGTGCAGTATTATTTTATTTCCCTTTCCTGTAGACAACCGACGTTGGTATAACCATTAGCGGAGCCAGAAGTATTTAGGAGCCTGGGCAAATCTTTTTATTCATAGATATTTAGCAAGAAAACTACAAAGTTTTACTTAGTACAAAGAAAATTTCCTTTTAAACTAGAGCTGTGAGCCCGGCCGGCCGCCCGGGGTGGCTGGGCGGTGGCTCCGCCAGTGGGTATAACAATAAAAAAACAGATGGGTCTCTCTCTGGATTCCGCTCGTCCACTCGTTCATCCCTTCCCCACCCATCTATCCTCATCCATTTGCCAGCGCCTCCGTCAAATCTGTCCGCTTCTTTCCCCTTCGCACACCTGCAGACCAACAGCAACATCGATCTCTTCCTTCTCTTGAAAATCACAGTACGTGCATACGCATGGCTGCAGATGGCAGGATGCGCCGCCGTAGCCGGCGGATGCATGGAGGAAGAAAGATGCCTGTGCCAGCTGTTGGGGGCAAGGTACCCTTTCGGCCCTCCCCCTCGCCTGCCACGGCGCAGAGGAACTGAACTCGTGCGGCGGGCGGAAGCGGTGGCGAATGCCGCGGGGCAATCTCGCTTTCGATGGCACGAAAGCGACGAGCGAAAGCAGGGCCCAAGAATCCGCGCCAAAGCCTCCGCGAAGCGCGCGGGACAGCTCGCCGGTTCCATGGCCGAAAAGCGAGCCCAAAATGCCGAGGGTGCACATTGAGAGGCGCGGATACGGGAAACGGATTCGCTCAGTTACGGTGTGGCGCGGCTTCGGCCGACAGATTGGCGCACTCGAGCCGCAGGGCGAATCTGAACATCGAAACGGCGTGGCATAGATACAGCGATTCCGCAACATGAATTCGGATGACAAGATCAGCGTGGCGCGAATGTGTATGACGGGATTGGCGTGGCGTGGGCTCGGACGGCGGATTCGAAAAGCACATATGGCCCACACCCGTGGATCGGGGGAGCGAATTCAGTGGCGAAGTTCAAGGCCGCCTGTCGACGCCGACTGGGCCCGCTTGTCGGAGGCCAGCTGGCGGCGCCGGGTAAGGCGGTTACGTAGCGGCGCGGTGAAATACGGAAATGCCCCTAGGGTTCTCACAAGTAGTTGGCGCCGTGGCCTAAAGACGAGAGGGTAGAACCGTCCGGCCTCTGAGGGGTTGGTGACTATAAATAGAGGGGGATCGAGCCCCAGTGGGGGGAGAGGAGGCCTAAGTGGCTTTCGGTGCGCGTTTTCACCGCCACTTCGGCACTCGACTCCGTGTAATCCATTTCCGATGATATAATACTGTGTTAGTTCCCCGAAACAATATTGGCGCCCACCGTGGTTGTTGCTCGAGCTTTCCATGGCTCCAAGGAAAGAAAAGAGGCAGGGGCGGATGGCGGCCAGGCTCCGCAGCCGGCCATGGGCGTGGCGCGCGAATGCGCCGACACCTAACGCCCCCCGCACGGGGTCTCGCTTTCGGTGCCGCCCGCCTCCGCCGCCGGAGAGACACGACGCAGCTCGACGACGGTCGAGGCGAAATCGCGATTGACGAAGAAGAAGAAGCCGATGACGAAATGGTGGCCCAGGCCGCACACCTCAAGAAATTGAGCGAGTTCGAACAAGACATCCAGAGGCTAGAGGCAGAGAAAGAGCAGCTCGCTGAGCAAGTAGCCGAGAGGGAGCACGGAATGCGCATACAGGACATGATCAAGCAAGCGGAAGCGAGGCGAATTGCCCTCCGGCGTGAAGTAGAGGCCCTGCGAAAAGGCATAGACCCTAATGCTCAGGAGGGGCCGCTGCCCGCCTGCCCCCCGTGAATGATGAATGTCGTGCCAGTAGATGATACCTCCCCGCTGACTCCGGAGTTGTAGCAGTATCTGTGGCCGCCGAATTACAAGCCCAAAATCCCGCTCTACGATGGTCAGTCAAACCCAAAGAAATTCCTAGCGGCGTATGAGACAGCAGTAACCTCGGCAGGAGGAGACACCCAGGCATTGGCTAAGTCATTCATCCTTGCTGCAGACGGCGTTGCTCACGACTGGTTCATCTCCCTGAAACCACTTTCGATACAACCTTGGGACCAGCTCAAGGCGGAATTGCTGGCAACCTTTCAGGGCTACCAGCCGGAGACAAAGACAACAAGAGACCTGATGAATTGCGTGCAGCGCGATGATGAGCCGCTCGCTGACTATATCAAGAGATTCATACAGGTGAAAGCGCAAGCACCGAATGTGCCCGAAGCAGCAGTAATTGCTGCGGCCACCGAGGGCCTTGCGACCGGTCAATGTGCCTCATTCCTCGCACGATCCCCACCAAGCTCAGTTGCTGACCTTTTCCACATCATGAATGAATACGCCAAATCGGACACAGACTTCCGGCGGCACGAAGCGAACCGAAATTCCTCCAGACAGGCTCCAAAAATACCAAGACCCACACAACAAAGAAAAGACAACCAAAATGAACGTGAAGCCTTTTCGCACGATAAACAACCTCGGAGAAGAATCTGGAAGCTCCAACCAAGAGATCAATCGTCGCGAGAATGAACCTCATTTTCGCAGCTTCGAAGGGCAGCCAAGGGGAAGAGGCGGAAGCGGCCCGTGTGGTGGCCGAGGCGGTCGTGGCCGCGGGGACCGCCCTCAGAGGCCACCGTTTTGCTTTGTTTGCAGCGAAAACGCCGGGCACACAACCCGGGAGTGCAGATACTCCAAGCTGGCCGGGGACCTCAAGGAGAAAGACGACGCGCCAAGAGCAAGCGAGGCCCCAAAACATATATTCCACAACATGAAAATTGAGAATCCGGCGTACAACCCAGCGTATCACCCTGTGGCTTCCGCACCACCAATCCATGGATACGCTCAGCCAGGGTACACCTGACCTCATCCGCACTTCGCACCTCAGCAGAATCTGATGCATCCGGCGCAATCGGCGGCAATGTTATCCAGCTACCACCAAGAGCAGCCACAGTCTAGTCAACAGAATCAGTACCAACACCCGGCCCAAGAATAGCCAGCTGTGAACAACATCCTCCCGTCAAGAGGGCACATCTTCGCTATCACTGGCGGATCGAACCAAGAGCATGTCAACAAAGGAGCCAGAAGAAACTATGAGCGAAGAGTGTTAACCGTCGCCCCAAGATTGCCTCTCAACAGGCCGGCATGGTCCCAAGTCTCAATCACGTTTGACGAGTCGAATTTCTAAGTCCGAGATTTCCCTCACACCGACGCCTTCGTCACAAGCGCAAATGTGAACGGGTTCACTCTACACAACATCCTCCTCGACACTAGCAGCTCAGCCGATATCCTCTTCATCAAGCCATTCGAAGCGATGGGCCTCGACGCCTGAACTCTTGAACCAGCAGGGAACCCGCTGTACGGATTCGGAGGAAAGCAGATAAATGCAATCGGAAAGAAAGTCATTCCCGTCTCATTCGCAGAGGGTGACAGAGTCAGAACCGAGTCCGTCACTTTTGATGTGGTAGCGATCGACTACCCGCACCACAAAGAAACCGGAAGCGGAGTGACAAACAAGTTTGAGATGCTAATCAAACGAGTTACCCGTGCATGAAGATGCCATCCCCATTCAGAGTCATAACCATCCACGGCGATCAAGTAGCTGCCAGACGAATCGAAGGCAAGCCGATGCCAAGGTATAGCTTGATAAATGAAGTCGCAGGCACGGAGCCAGAACCGGAAGAGTACAAAAACACGACTCTAGAAGGGCGTGTCCCTCAGAAAAAGCAATCGAAGTCCCATTGCACCCCGATACGCCGGACAAAACAGTCAAGCTCGGAGCCGATCTCTCCGAAGACGAAAGGGACACGTTGCTCACATTCCTCCGCGAGAATGAAAAGGTATTCGCATGGTCAGCCGAGGACTTACAAGGCATATCAGAGACCTCGCACAGCACAACTTAAACGTCAGCAAAGAAGCCAAGCCTCGCAAGCAAAGGCTAAGGAAAATGTCCGAGGAAAGGGCTGCGGCGGCGAAGGCCAAAGTCCAAAGGTTACTTGATGCCGGCGTGATAAGACCAGTCCAGTACCCGGAATGGCTCGCGAATGTGGTTATGGTCAAGAAAGCAAACAGGAAGTGGAGAATGTGCGTCGACTTCACTGACCTAAACAGCTGCTGCCCCAAGGACCCATACCCATTACCGAGAATCAACACACTTGTCGACAAGGCAGCTGGAAGCGAGATGTTGAGCCTCCTTGACTGTTTCTCTGGCTACCACCAAATTTGGCTAAACCTAGAGGACAAAGAGAAAACCAGCTTTATAACGCCGTGCGGCACTTACTACTTTCGCCGAATGCCGGAAGGATCAAGAAATTCGGGATCCACTTTCTCTCGGATGACGGACGTCGTCTTGGCAAGCAAAAAGGTCAGAACTTGGTGGCATACGTCGACGACGTCGTGGTCGCTAGCAAGGCTAAGGGCGATCATATCGCGGACCTCGAAGAAACCTTCAAGAACATCAAAACCAGCAACTTAAAGCTAAACCCAGCCAAATGCATATTCGGTGTCCGACAGGGAAAGATGCTTGGTTGCCTGGTAGCGGCAAGGGGGATAGAAGCAAACCCCGATAAGATCCAAGCTATTACAAACATGTAGCCGCCAAGGACGAGAAGGCAAGTCCAACAGTTGACCGGGAAGCTCGCGGCACTGAACAGATTCATAGCCAGATCTGCCGAAAAGGGCCTCCCTTTCTTCAGGGTCCTGCGGAATTCAAATCTGTTTGAGTAGGGGCCCGAGCAGCAAACAACTTTCGACGAGCTAAAGACCTACCTCACCAAGCTAACAACATTGTCGCGACCTTCACCAAAGGTGATCCTTCTCCTCTATATCGCTGCATCTCCTTCGGCAGTTAGCGCCGTCCTGATCGAAGAAAAGGAGCACGAAGGCAACATGAGGCAGTTCCCAATTTACTTCGTCTCCGAGGCGCTATCAGGAGCCAAGCTGAATTACTCTAAGCTCGAAAAGATAGCCTACGCAGTCGTCATGGCATCGCGAAAGTTAAAACCATACTTCCAAGCACATAGAATACAAGTTTTGTCGGCCCAACCACTTGAAGCACTCTTCAGAAACACAGAAGCAATTGAAAGAATTGCGAAGTGGGCAGCCGAGCTGAACGAGTTCACCATTGACTTCGAGCACCGCTCCGCCATCAAGTCTCAGGTCCTGGCGGACTTTATCGCAGATTGGACACCTTCGGCGTACGACACCACATTGAAGTTTGAGGAGCCTGAATGGACCATCTCATGCGACGGCGCTTGAGGCGTGGCTGGCGCGGGAATCGCCACCATCCTCTCTCCACCAACGGGTCCGAAGCTAAGATACGCAGCAAGGCTAGAGTTTGTCTCGACGAACAATACGGCTGAATACGAAGCTGTACTCTTAGGCCTGCGAAAGTTGAGGGCCTTGGGAGCAAGAAGATGCACGATCCTCTTAGATTCCCAATTAGTGGTTGGCCATGTCAAAAAAGATTTCGTTGCCAAGGAGCCAGAATTGGCAAGATATTTGGCCGTCGTAAGAAGGATGGAGAAGCATTTCACGGGATTTGCCATGAAGCACATCCGAAGAGGCGAAAACGCCAAAGCAGATCAGCTAGCAAAGGCTGCCGCTCAAAACGTACCGTTGCCACCCGATGTCTATTATCAGAAACTCACAGCCAAAGCCATTAAAGAAGAAGAAGAGAAACCGGCGTCGGTTCACATCATAGCAAGTGAAGATTGGCGCTCTGAAATCCTCGCATACCTCAACGGGACATTCGAACCCAGTAGCAGGCACGAGAGTGAGCGGATGCAATCTAGATGCAAGCAATACTCCATCATTTCGGGCCAGCTATACCGCAGCGGCCTCATCGCCCCGCTCCTGAAATGCATCAGTATGCAGGAAGGCCAAACACTGCTCGAGGAAATCCATTCGGGGACATGCGGAGCGCACAGAGGCCCCCATGAAATCGCGCACAGAGCGATGCGCCATGGATTTTATTGGCCGACAGCAATAGAAGACACGAAGTAGCTTGTCAAAACATGCGCCGGATGTTAGATGTTTATGAAAAACCAATCCATGCCACCGGCGCACACAAGAAGCATAATCCCAACTTGGCCGCTCCAACGCTGGGGAATCAATATCGTTGGACCACTTCCCTTCGCACCGGGGAACCTTCATTTCGCTGCTGTGGCGCTTGAGTATTTCACAAAGTGGATCGAGGCAAAAGCCCTGGCAAAGATCACTTTTGGCTCACTCAAGAACTTTGTATGGCAGAGGATCGTGTGCAGATTTGGCGTACCAGCCCACATTACCTATGACAATGGCAAGCAATTCGATTCCACTGATTTCTAAAGCCTCTGCGCTGAGTTGGGCATCAAACTCACTTTCGCCTCAGTCAACCACCCACAAGCAAACGGCGCGGTTGGAAGGGCAAATGGTCTTATCTTCTCGACTATCTCCAAGTCGCTCTTCGGCGCCAAGAAAGGTAAATGATCCGCAGAGCTAACAACTATGGTCTGGGGCCACAACATCTCGAAGTCTAGGGCAACAGGATTCACTCCATTTCGTCTGCTATACAGCGAAGAAGCTGTAACACCGGAGGAGCTCAAGTTCGGATCGTTCCGTACAGAGTTCCCAACGGAATCAGCAGACGAGCATCTCATCCACCTGGAAGGCATAGAGGGTACAAGAGTGGTGGCCGCTAACAACCTCAACAAATATCATGCCGAAACTAAAGCATGGAGAGACAAGAAGGTCCTCCGCAAGAACATCAGCCCCGGTGATATGGTACTCATTCGTCACCCCGACAAGCAAAGTAAGTTGCAATCTCAATGGTACGGACCGTTCGTCGTCGCAAAGCGAGTTGGTGAGAACACGTTCCATCTCTTCAACGAGGAAGGCGCGGAAATGATGCACACCTGGAACACCGACAACATGAAGTGTTTTTACCCATAAAAGCCAGAGTACTAAATTCACAAATGAAGATGTAATTTTGTTTTCCCCAAATGGGCTTTTTTGAACTTGTTCAAGTATTGTAATTTCGATCGATGCTTTCATCATTGGGGTTCTGCCCAAAAAGACTAAAATGGAAATAACTCTCCTAAGAATTTATCGTGTACAAAGTGTAAGCCAATAAAGTCGAATGCGAGATGGAGGAAACCTCCGTCTCGGTTATCGGCAACTCCGACGTAATGCAAGAGGATGCGGACGGCGATGCGACTCACCAAAGTCCACATCACCGTCTGCATCCATCCGAAAAATCCCAAGGGCTCAAACACTTCGATCCCCCGAGAAGGCGAGGGGACGAAGACGAAAAAGCCTAAGGGCTCCAACACTTTGATCCCCCGAGAAGGCGAGGGGACAAAGACGAAAAAGCCTAAGGGCTCAAACACTTCGATCCCCCGAGAAGGCGAGGGGACGAAGACGAAAAAGCCTAAGGGCTCAAACACTTCGATCCCCCGAGAAGGCGAGGGGACGAAGACGAAAAAGCCCTAACACTTCGATCCCCCTAAGAAGGCGAGGGGACGAAGATGAAAAAGCCTAAGGGCTCAAACGCTTCGATCCCTCGAGAAGGCGAGAGGACGAAGACAAAAAAGCCTAAGGGCTCAAACACTTTGATCTCCCGAGAAGGTGAGGGGACGAAGACGAAAAGCCTAGGGGTCCAAACACTGTGATCTCCCGGCAGGATGGGGGAGGAAGACGGTAAAAGCCCGCAAAGCTAAAACACTTCGAAGCGACGAAAGCACGCTTCCTTGAGACGTCATAAAAATCGTCAATCCCGCGGTTAAGCGGAACAACAAGACTAAAACATCCTCTAAAAGAGACATGAGGGACACTTTAGATGGTTACAAAATCCATGTACGCCTTTGTCGTCGCCAGACAACATATCAACATGAGTCATCTACCGCTACATGCAGCGGTAGCAACGAAATATCCCCATGGCCCCCACGGTATTTCTTCTGCGAGACCGCCGCACCAAAACGATGGCGCGATTTGGATGTTTCAGTAGCAAAAAGTAGATGGCCCGAGATCCCTGTGCTAGCATATGCGCGGGACTGACATTAACTGAAGACTTCACACAGCACCGAGGCACTATATCTCTCCTATCCTGTTAGAAGACGCACCCTCGACGCCGCAGCAAAGCGCAACCTCCACACCACCACAAAACGGCGGTGGACCCTGCATTCCAGATGCTCTCTCATCCCAAAAAAGAAAACACCCACAACTATGGTCATCGAGAAGCAGCTGTTAGACAATATTGTGCTGCAAGCTACAGATTTCCTCGGCAACCTTCCAATCCCAGGCAACCGGGACACAAGGAAAACTCGGGGCTCACAGGGTCGAGCACCAACCCATTTATATATGGTAATACGCTTTGCAATGACCGCGCTTCAAAACGGCC
The DNA here is from genome assembly GCA_015844335.1 of Chrysopogon serrulatus. NCBI lineage: Eukaryota > Viridiplantae > Streptophyta > Magnoliopsida > Poales > Poaceae > Chrysopogon > Chrysopogon serrulatus. The sequence goes on along the minus strand of JADLZL010003580.1, from coordinate 34,608 downwards.
CAACAAACGCTAGGCCCCAGGTGGGACCGGGATTGCATTAAATGCACAGAGGACAAAAAGGACAGCAACGCCAATCATAAACAGGGGAACCATAAACCCTCAAAACATCTCTCTCCCAAGAAACCGCCATAAAAGGTATCACACCTCAGCCGGAGTGCACTGCACATAAAGATGGGTATGGGAGGCGTGCAGGAAGGTGAAACCCGAGTGGCCGCCGCCTTTCGCGAAACTCAGAACCGCCCCACCAGTCGGTCATCTCAATTTCGGCGCACCGCAAAGAACAATGCCTCAATGAGAGTCCAGCTACGCGCCAGCCACCCCAGCGAATATGACGGGTGGCGCCTTTCAAAAAAAACTAATCCGCTAACGGGATGGCTACGCTCCATTTCGCGGTCCGATCTCGCCAGCCGCCCCAGCGGATGTGAGGGGTGGCACCTTTTCCAAGGAAAAGCAAAAACCACTAACGGGATGGCTACGCTCCATTTCGCGGTCCGATTTCGCCCGGCCGCCCGGTGGATGTGAGGGGTGGCACCTTTTCCAAGGAAAAGTAAAAACCGCTAACGGGATGGCTACGCTCCATTTCGCGGTCCGATTTCGCCAGCCGCCCCAGCGGATGTGAGGGGTGGCGCCTTTTCCAAGGAAAAGTAAAAAACCGCTGAGGGGCTGGCTACGCCCATTCCACGGCCCACTTTCGCCAGCCACCCCAGCGAATGTGAGGGGTGGCGCCTTTTCCAAAGAAAAGTAAACCGCTGAGGGGCTGGCTATGCCCATTCCGCGGTCCACTTTCGCCAGCCACCCCAACGAATGTGAGGGGTGGCGCCTTTTCTAAGCAAAAATAAAAAACGACAAGGGGCTGGCCACGCCCATTCCTTAGTTCTCTTTTGCAAGCCACCACAGCGAATGGCGTGACCTTACCACAAAAACCAAGAAATTTGGAAATTCACTAAGGAAACTATATGACACGCTCTGCGAGATCAAGACGGCAACCGCTTCAGCGAAAGCGAGGAATTACATCGTCAACAGCACGAAAGGATAACTCAGACAAGCCAAAACCAAAGCATACAGCATAAGGACGAAATACACCACAGTTCCTTACGAGGAAGGAGAGTAAAAATAATATCACCGACTGCCATCCGCTACATCCTCTTCTAAGGGCTCTTCTTTCGGCTCCAGGAGCGTGACTTCGGAAGCCGCATGACAGGTGCCTTCAGAGCGACGACGCGCATGCCGCTCTCAGCGCCGACTAGCTACAACCGTGGGGTCAAGACAAGCAAAAAAGTTCTTGATTCTAGCATCCGCAATCATGGCACGCGAAAGTCGTGAATCCATGAAGTCGGACAGCCTTGCGTCCAGGAATTTCCGCCGATGGCGGAACCAAGAGGAACCGCCTGGCCATACAAATTCGGGTTGCGCAGGCCCCCAACTGGGAACCTGCGCAAACAGTTATAACACATCATCAAATTATTACAGACCATCAGTGTTTCGCGCGCGACATCCACGCATCCCGAAATACAAAACCAACAAAACCAATCCAGGTGTCTACCACAGCATCTTTGGCGGCCACGTTGGCATCATTGGGCGAAACTTCCACGCCCGGAGTCGACGGTGTCCCCACCTCTTCCGGCCCGCGCCTCTCCGCTTCGCGGGCATCGCGCTCTGCCATGTAGCCCTTCACCAAGGACACAAGTCGGTTATTTTCCGTGTCGGCCTACGAAAAGCAAAATCAAAAACCGTCCAGCGAGCTTGCGAATTATCGGAAAATATAGCTGCGCAATATGAAGTTAATGAACCTTGGCTCGGCTAGCAGCAGACCGCATAAGAGCGAGATCACTGCCCCCTTGGCACCAAAATTGCTCGTAGAAGCGAAGACCGGAAGCATTCGCCTTGGGCGGGACGCGCCAGAAGTTGTCCACGTTGTGAGATCCACGGCGGCAACATGGTCACATTTCGCCTCTCCAAGCTCGGCGCACAAAGTGCGAAAGGCCACGGAAGCGGCGAAATCACGGGCGTGATTCAAGTTGCCTTCCAAGGATTCAAGCTCACCCCGAATCCAAGTAGCGAATGTGGGTGCGTCGTTCTCGCTTGAGGGGGTGACTTCGACACCGAGCGAGCGGGATATCCACACGTATTTCGCAACGGCCTCTTTCGCAGCTTCAGCAAATTCGCCTTGCGAGTGGCCTCCGCTCGCTCGAACTTCTCGAGCTCCTGGACCCGAGCCTCAAGATCTCGCTTCTGGGCGGCATCATTCTCCCGCTCGCGCCGTAGGACCTTCACTTCCTCCTCCAGGTCCTGGATCTTCTTCGACTTCATTTCAAAAATTTTCTTTAAGGAACGGCACACGATCTCCCCCTGTTTCGCCAATGTCCTGAAATCACGAGAGCTTGCATGAAAACAAACGCAAAGTCGCGTCAACATCTAAGTCGAAATGAATATCTCACAAATCAATAAAGGCTCGAGGAATAAACTTACGCCGATTTCGTGGAAAGCGGCAGCCTCCGCAAGAGAAGCGCTATCCACCTTCAGCAGATCGCGCTCCACCTCCGGAAGTGACATCGACCGGGCGCAGAAGTCGACATATTTCGATGTGGCCTCGTCGATGTCTGGAAGGACGCCAACCTCACGATAGTTGAAATTGCAGGCCAGATCCACATGAGAAGATTACCTATTGCACGAGCAAGTTGGTAAGACCGCTCCTTTCGCGGATCGGTATCTCTAGAGGAAACGGATCCGGAATAGAAGCGGGGCTCACCATAGTCCCCTAGATAAACGGAAAGGTCCAAGCGGCCGAAACCCAGGAGTTGCATATCAAGCATCTCCTGGGTCACATGAAGACTTTCGCGGAAGAACCGGCTCCTACCTGCATCCAGCCCCTTGCTTTTCGGGAAGGCGGGATCCGCTCCTTCGGCAGGCGGGCCTCAGGGACGTCGGTGGACTTGACTTTCTTCATAGCCGTCACCTTCGCCCGTTTCACCACGTCCTCCGCCTCGCGGTCGCCTTTCCGCGAATGCTTCTTTGACTTATTAAAAGTCGGCATTTCGAACGCCGACAGGTCATCGCTGAAAGCGGAGGCAACATGACCGGAAGTGCGGGGCTTGGTCGGCGCCATCAGCTCGCCTGACTTTGAATCCTAACAAAGGAAACAAGAATAGCAACCACGGGTCATAGTAGCGAAAGCAGAGGAACAAAGCGAATGCAACACGCAAAATAATGCAAGTCAATCAGACCTCTCCCCCTGAGTCAATTTCGATAATAGGTATCTGGTTGCCGAAAAACACCTTTCGACTCCGCTTCATTGGTCTCGCCAGATCATGCCCGATCCGCACATCCCCAGGCTCTTTCGCTGCCCTTTTCTTCCCCTTCCCCTTAACCTGGCAAGACCCACCGGCAGCAGGCACTGCCAAAACCACAATTGGGGCGCTGGGTTCCGCCATGGAACCATCCCGTTCGCCGTACTGAACTCCCATCATTTCGAAAGCGCGATTTAAACAGGCGTGGTCGCCAAGAGTTTTCCGTTTAGCCGTCAACTCCCGGCTGGTGAGGGGACCGCAGATCAAATTCGCGCGTTCCTCCGTGGATCGCACATACGAGGCATCGCTGGAGAACTAATCCGGGTGCCTACAGACCAGAGCCGGACGAATGTTACCATCCACTTCCGTGAAAGTAGCGAATGTATGAGTAGCGCATAAAGGGGCCTTCCGCAGAGTGACCCACTCCTTGACCAGGTCGCGACTTGTCTGAAGCTGGGCGGTCTGAGCGAATGCTTCCTCACTTTTGCGACAACTACTAGCCCCAGCAGAGTACCGTGGCTTCTTGTCACCGACCCATGGCACGAGCTCAGAGACAAGGCGAGATGCACGCGAAAAGCCCCCGCTCCGAGCCATGGTGACATCCGAATCAGAGCAAACGTGATGGTAAAACCAAAAGCTTGGCCACTGGTCCCACTTGTTTCTGTAGGTGTGAGCAATTCCTTGAATTCGCTTCGAGGATTTTGGAACAAAGTTGTATGCTCTGAATTCCGCACTGTTGCCATCATCGGCCTTGACCGGACTACGGTGCAAAGTACAAAAGTGCACGAATGCGTCAACTGAGGCAATCCGACCCTGCATCTTCATCGCGAAAGAACCGCCAAGCGCGATACTGCGTTGGGAGTGAGCTGATGGAGTTGGAGGTTGTAGCGGTCGAGGACGCCGGCAACGAAATCGTCGAGCGGAAACCACAGCCCGGCGGTGAAATAGTCATGAAAGAAAACCGCCTCATAAGGTTTCGGTTGCGGAACTTCCTCGTCGCCCGGAGCCCGAAAGGGCGCAGGCTCAGATGCAGTAAGAAACCTTCGCACAACATAGCTTTCGAGCTCTTTCGTATTCACGAGCGAGCGGCCCAAGTGAAATACCCCTTTCGCGGTAGGGGACGCAGGGCAAGTCCCAACTGACTCCATTTCGCCGGACCCTTCCACTTCGATAGAACCGCTCATTCCGCTTGCGCTCTTTCGTGTATCCACTCTAGAAACACTGGCTCTGGCGTCTTCCTAGTCTGACTCGTCAGATGAATTCGATTCGGATGCAGTCGAGCCAGAAGAAGATTCCGACGAAGAAGATCCGGATGTTTCGGACGAGGATGAGGCGTTTTCGAGATTTCGCCTGTTATCGGAATCGCCTACCAAGGCAGTCTCCTACCCCTCTAACAGCCCTCCGCTAGAAGTCTCTGGCGTAGACACCTAGAAAAGGAAAAGGCGAAAGAGAAAGAAAAGCTAATCGGAACAGGCCTCCCCGAAAGCAAATAGCGAAATTGAACTCAGCGCCTATCAACGCGAAAGGAATAGAGAACAGGGAGAGACGAAATGAGAGGCGAAGGCCAGCACCATACCTTGCAGAAGCGAATATGGAGGGAATGGTGGAATCAACGCGAAGGCGAACAACCAAGCGAAAGCATACGCCAAAGGCCTGCAATTCCGCGGGAGCAGCGAATGCTCAAAGGGGCTGCAGGACTTCAAATGGTAGGGGTGACTGCCCCCCCGGCGGCATGGGCTTATATAGCCCCTCAACGGGCGCGGGCGCGCGCCCTGAGGAATTCGAACGGGCGCGGCCGCCAAAGGGCGCGTTCCAAAAAAAAATATAATAAAAAAAGAGGAAGAAAGAAAAAAAGAGGAAAAAAAATATATAGCCCGCCCACGACATTCGCCAGACTTCGCCTTCGCACGAGTGGCGCCTTTTGGGATGATCCACCCTTCAAAGGGCAAAGCTCCGAAGGGCGCCTCAAGGGGCTATTGTTGGGGGCAAGGTACCCTTTCGGCCGTCCCCCTCGCCTGCCACGGCGTAGAGGAACTGAACTCGCGTGGCGGGTGGAAGCGGTGGCGAATGCCGTGGGGCAATCTCGCTTTCGATGGCACGAAAACGATGGGCGAAAGCAGGGCCCGTGAATCCGCTCCAAAGCCTCCGCGAAGCGCTGCAGGACAGCTCGCCCCGGCCCATGGCTGAAAAGCGAGCCCGAAACGCCGAGGGTGAACATTGAGAGGCGCGGATATGGGAAACTGATTCGCTCAGTCACGGTGTGGCGCGGCTTCGGCCGACAGATTGGCGCACTCGAGCCGCAGGGCGAATCCGAACATCGAAACGGCGTGGCATAGATACAGCGATTCCGCAACACGAATTCGGATGACAAGATCGGCGTGGCGCGAATGTGTATGACGGGATTGGCGTGGCGTGGCCTCAGACGGTGGATTCGGAAAGCACGGACGGCCCACGCCCGCGGATCGGGGGAGCGAATTCGCGTAGCGAGTTCGCGCCGCTTCGTCGACGCTGACTCGGGCCCGCTTGTCGGAGGCCAGCCTGGCAGCGCTTGGGTAAGGCGGTTCTGGTAGCGGCCGTGTGAAATACGGAAATGCCCCTAGGGTTCGCACAGCAGTTGGCGCCGTGGCCTAAAGACGAGAGGGTAGAACCATCCGACCTCTGAGGGGTTGGTGACTATAAATAGAGGGGGATCGAGCCCAGAGGGGGGAGAGAAGGCCTAAGTGGTTTTTAGTGCGTTTCAGCCTGCCACTTCGGCACTCCGACTCCGTGTAATCCATTTCCCGATGATATAATACAAGTTAGTTTCTCCGAAACAACACAGGCGGTGCTGACCTGATGTTGCTGCCCCGAGATGGGATCCGCTACGTCCAGAAGTCGAGCTATGCCAGCGGTAGCTCTACTGGCCGCGGGATTCCGACGCACGGCGGCGCTAGTGGCTCTGTCGACCACATCATCAAGCCAAGTGACGTCCAATCGGAGGTCAAGCCAAGCAGCGTCGACTCGGCTGAGGATGCGTGGATCTATACGTGCGCGGGTCCGAATTAAGAGGAGTGCGCTTCAATTCCCAGGGCGACATGTACGTCCCTGACTCGGAAGATGATGAGTCTAGCGTGGAAGTAGCCCTGCGGTGGCCGCGGCTCGAGCTGCCGGCGTGGATCTGGACCTGCGGGGGCCGCGGCTGCGGCTATCCGAGCCGCTGCCTTGCCCTAGCTCCAGGCCGCGTGCACGCTTGAGACCTCGCCAAGATCGGATAGCCGCTCGCCGCCACGGCAACTGCCGATTGCCGCTTGCTGGCCCAGGGACCCTCCTACGTCAGCGATTCTTTCTGTCTGCGTGAAGCAGTGCCGGCCCTAGGGGGGTGGCAGAGTGTGCGACGCCCTAGGGCCCAGGAGGGATGGGGGCCCAAACACATGTAAATGGACCCCATATCATGGAGTTTTATTCTTAGTTAAGATAATTATATTAGTTCTAGAAGTACAAATATATTGCTATTTTAGTGTACATTATTTCTTAGTAATTATTAAAGATGAATACATGATAAATTAGTACTTGTACAAATTATAAAATTTTATACATGGTTTAGATAGGGGTCATAGCGACAAGTTCGCCAGAGGGCCCTCAAATTTCTAGGGCCGGCACTGGCGTGAAGATCCCAGAAAACCTCGCAGAGCATGCAGCCCCTGCTGTCCACTGGAGAAGTTAGTCGATCACGATGAGCCAAACTGCGACACCGCCCTGAAAGTTATTGTCCACGAAAACACGACGGGAGTTTGATCGTCAACCAAAGTGAGAAAGCTGAGACGGCTTGGAGTTCTAACCACGTGCTGTTGACGATCTCCTAAGCTGAGCTGTAGATAGCTTGCACAGCGAGGTGTAGATATATAGCTTGCACAGCGAGCTGTAGATAGCCAAACTGCGACGCCGCCCCTATTGCGGCCGACATTAACCCCTCATCCACATCTGCGAACGCGTGCACAGCGAGGTGAGATCCCTGTCCTCTCCTACCGTTTCCTCTCCAGTTCTATACCCCGTCACAAAGCCAGCCTGTTGATCTTAACAAGCCAGCTAGCAAAACCACGTATATGCAAGCACAGTCCAGCCTTGGTCCGTTCTTTTCTTGCAACTCCACATGAGGCATATCCCTGTAGATACCTCTCTAAATTAAAAATATAAACAACATTTCAATTTACTAATACCAACCTCAATGTAGTTTTAGTTCATATATAATTTGCTTAGTTGACATATCAATATATTCGAACCCAAATATATGCTCTCACATGTTACTTTGTTTTTTTACAAGTTAAATGTTTAATTGGCATAATGGATAGCAAAATATTTATAAATAATTTAGGGCTACTTTTAACTCAATTTTAAACCAAAATTTATAATTTGACTAATCTAAATCAGTTTCTTCATATGGTTTTTATTAATTAAAATAAATCAAGTGCTAGTTCTTTATTTTCATTTATATAAAATAAATCTTTTTTGGTAGCCGTTTCTTTCACACAGTAACTCTGACTAGTGTGCTTTTCACGTCTGTGTGTTTATAGCGAAATGCATAACATCTTTAAAATCTTTTTACCCGCTAACTGGTGGATTGTTCTAATATAGCTATGTTTGTATGCTGTGCATGCCTCTGTTTGGATGCTTGTGTGGTGCTTTATGATTATATGTCTAGTTGATGAGTTTTGTGTGTTGATCAAGAAGCAATCTTTTGGAGCTACGAATCAAAAGAAGGATCTATGTTAAGACAAGTATAGCATGGGACTTTCTTATTGTCCTATTCACTTGACAATTACCATATATGCACGTGTCTCCCTTGATAACCATAGAAATCTTTCCTAGCAACTGATACTTGTTTGCCTTTGTACCTATGGGTGATTGCATTTGGGTAGTATGATGCTAGCGCTTAAAGAATAATCCATAATCTTGTAACTTGACTAATGGAATATGCAATTAAACTCTAAACGATGCTTTTTAGCAACAATGGACCAGGAGTTGGAGCATAGTTTTTGTGATGCTCTAGATTCCTCTCCCTAAAGACCTATCTGTACGTAGATTCTTCTAGGACTTACAGTGCAACCATAAGAGCTATATGGCTCTGGCTTTAGTCAAGTATGAAGAACTTTTCTAGCTTGTGAGAGGTTACCTGAAGGCGCAAGAGGGGCTCTGATCTGTATGGTCTCATGGCTTGCCAAGAGGGTGCACTTTGCTTTCTTTTTCTCTTGTTAGCCACCTCTTGAGGGAGGAGCTCATGTATATTGATGGGGAAACCTAGTGGCCCTAACTTGTTAGACAAACATTTGAAAGGCTTCAAGTGAGCCATGCCGACCTTTGTTGGGAGTGGGTCAAGAGGCTAGCTACCTCGAACGAAAGGGTAAATCATGACTCATGAGTAAAGATGTACAAACTCTGCAGAGTTAATTAAAAAAAGATATTATAACAGCCATGCTCATGGACACGAGCGGTCTGGACGACCTAGACTCCTCACTGAATAGAGGATCATAGATGACACCGATGATAATGATACTTGATAATTATTTTACTTATTATTGTTATACATTAATCATGCTTACTTGAACATGAGGTTATTTGGGGCTTAATCTAAATTTGTTGCTACTCAATTGCTAAAATTGTGACTCAATGAAAGCTAAACACAGTTTAAACCATGTCAACCTTTTGAGCCTCATGAACCTCATGTTATAATTGTTGAGTATAGCATCTACTTGCGTTTGCTTTACTTTTCAGTTCTTTAGAAAATCCCGGATGGGTACCAGCTTGCTAGAGTTGGAGAAGTTTAGGCTTGTGATCAACCAGTCAGCTGTCCCTGTGGAGTGGAGTCTTCGCCTAAAGATTGGAGGGTCTTTCCACTGTCTACTTTCTAAGTTTATAATCTTCGTATTATTACAGTATATATATTTAAGCTTTATCTTTTGGTATTACATACCCATATTTGTAGATGTATGTGAGATTTGATTTCCTAGACTCATATATGGTGTGTATCTGGTATTGTTCCTAAAACCAGGTGCTACAACCTATGACCTCAGATATGCAATCTTACGTGCATATGTATTCTTACACCAAATCAGAAGGTATACTACAACAACAATGATTTTAGGAGGCGGTGCCCAAATATTACGAGGTCACAAATTCTAACCGCCTCGTAGAATGCCGGCTATTAACCGAGGCAGATGTTCTTAATTTAACGAGGCGGTTGGAGAATACCCACATCATAAAAAAGATTTATAAAGGTGGACATTTTAAAAAAATGACCATCAAAAATGGTCTATTTTCGAAGGTCATTGTCAATTCTTCATAGAACACCCGCCTCTGTGAATCTATTTTTGGAGCTGGGCACACTATAAGGTCCATGACTAAAAACAATGGTCCAAATAATGAGCCTAACAAAGCCCATATAGTTGGGCTTATATATACTAGCCACTTAGGGTTTCTTAGGTTCTTCATTTCTCTCCTAGCAGTGCCCCTCTCTCATGCCTCTCTCCTAGGCTCCCAACACCCCTCTCCCTCCTCCCTTTCCCTCCTCGCTCTCTCTATCAGTGGTGGCGGCCGCGAGCAGGCTACCCCCACAGTGGCGGCACGCACGGGACCGCCCACCAACGGCAAGCTCGCAGGGCGGCGGCAACATGCGAGGTGGCCCCACTAGTGGCGGTGGTGTGCCTCCCCACCATCTCTCCCTCCCTCTATGGCACATGGGGCAGTGCCCCATCGGGGGCGGCGGAGGCGTGCCTCTCCTACCTCCCTCATCGCACGACGGACTAGATCCAGTGGAGGTGCTCGCGGATCAGGTCATGGGGTGGCGGATCTGGCTAGGGCGAGGCGTGGCGCCCTGTCTCTTTCCGCATGTGGCACGGCAGACCCGGCTTGCCCTCCCAGGTGGCGGCAGGGAGTAATGTGGGCGAGCAACTGCGGCGACACGACGACGGTGCTTGGATGGTCTTGGCAGGCCTGTGGGTGGTCTTGTGGGCTTGTCCACGGATTTTTCCTTTTCTTGTTTTTTCTGATTGATTTACAGAGGCGGGCCAGATTAACGGTTTGCTTGGTGGTGGTTGCAATGCCCGCTGCTGTAAAGATTTATGTAGTAGTGTATTGTTGGATTTGATTCTTCTGATCTCAAATGTACTGATGCTTGGATTTTGTAGAAGGGAAAACCTATCTATGAATTCTACCTATGGGAAGAGGAATAGGTCCAGTATTTGTGGTAGAATCATGGCTATAGGGGCAATGTTGGACAACAAGGTGGGGATGGAGTTTCTCTGGTCCACACAGAAGTGGAAGAAAATGAACATGGTGTAGTCATCTGCATATGAGTTGGAGGGACATGAATCCAAAGGTGGACCAACAACTCAGATTGGAGAGACAATGGATCCAACTAAGTTTTGACCCTAATGCCATTCTTTTTGTTCCAATGACACTATTTGTTGTAATAGGGGTGTTATTGCAACTGTTTGCAGTTTTAGTTTCGATGGGTAGGATTTTTGCCACACAAATTGTTTTGTGACCCAAAGTCGTATGAAGGTCATTGCAATGAGTAAATGTTAATAAAGCAAACATTTTGAAAACAATTGCATTAAGTTATCACTATTATCACAATTTGACTTGCGTTGCCCATAGTTTTATTTGCGTGGCAGTATATATTTGATATTGAAACTGTTTAGCTACCGGTAGTGATAGCACGTCTATGTTGCAATAATTATGTTTTGTTGTATGTAATAGTTGTTCCTTGCGTTACAATAAGGTTGTACATATAGCAACAAAAAATTACATCGTTGCAATAGCTATGATTCTTTAGTACAATGCTTAAGAATTTTTTTTTAAAAAATAACAATAACTAGGTTTCAAACCTGAGACCTCAGTACCACCAGCCTATAATTTTACTTGTTATTGGTAACCATAAAACCTTATACAAATATGAGTGTGTTACTCAAGGTCTGGTTGCCAATGCACTAAACAATATGAGTGTGTTACTTAATGCTCTGATGGCTATTTCTTTGCATGGCCTGGATATAATGATTTGCAATCTAGTTGCTTTTCAGTTGAAGTAAATCTAGTTGTGATGAAACTGTTGTAGTTGCTGAATGTGTTGAAGAATCAATATGTAACTCTAATTAAATTAAGTTGTGAACTCAGTCTGTTACTCAAGGATCTTTGAATTGTAGTTGTAATGCAGTAAAGGCATCTGATTTGCATTCCAATGTTATGTGATGAATAGCCTATGTACAAACACTTTGACCAGACGCTTTCATACACAAAGTTGACATCCAAACATACTCAAACACATTTAGACAAGTGATATTTTAGACACAATGCAGTCACATTGCTGCTTAACCCAAAGTAGCTGGAACTGCATTTTAAACACAAGCAAGCATAGGGTTTATGGGTTGCACATATCTTACATCATACAGTTAAGGTACTGAGTTCATTTCAAGTTCTGCCTGTAGCTCAAAGAACCATTTAAATACTATGTAAAATGATATAAGCACCCATATTATTCTTGGTGCAAATTACATAACCAAAGTATTTCCTTTATATCATCCACAAAAGAAGCCAGCCATATCTTCATTCACAAATGAGGTCAGCCATGCCTTGGTCTTATTCACAGTTGCTTCTGTACAGAAAATAGACCTTTGACCCATTTAGTTTGGATTTTTGGTGATCGATGATCAACATGACGAAGTTGGACTAATGAATTTGCATGTGTTAGTTTTGTAATTCAATTGAGTGTAAAAGTGGCTTGTACTAAGGCTACGTGGTGAACTGATAATCAACAACTCAAGAAAGTCATTAGGAGTAGTGTTTTGAATAGCTAAAAGACAATCAAAGTCCAAAGCCAAGGGCTCTGCGGGGATCCATCCATGATTGCCATGACCATTCCAGCTGCGTCCACCCCAAATCCCCTTTCAAACCTTCCATTGTTTGGATATATGTTATCCATGGTTCACCTAGGCTGTGGAGAAGCCTAGAGAACCTGCACGAATGAACGAGTATTTCCACTCAGCGAGTGCGGAGAATCTCTGGAATCGCCCAAGCTCGAAGAAGCAGAGAGAGGAAAGAGGGATGAACAGGTGTGGGAAAAAGTGGAGGATAGGGAGGGGTGCCGTGTAATAAGACACCAACTCAGAAGCATCCTTTTCTCCTGCTATGGATCATCATGGTCCATTCTTCAACGAGTGCGGAGAGATTTGTCCATGGACCGTGTCTGCACGAGGCGAAATCGCCTCCTGCGCCACACTCCCTACTGTAGCTCATGGGTTGTGCACTCCATCACACGGTCGGACTACGCATGGCGTCATGCATGCCGGCACCCATCTCCCTGTGTCACTGGGGGAGAGATGAACCATGCCCCATAGCAATTAAATTATAGTTCGCTTTAAATTTTGCATTATTTGACATAGATCAACTCATTTTTCGCTTCAAATTTGCATGCATTTGGCAGCACATCAGCTGATGGATCAAATCCATCGCGCTTCGCTTTGCTCCATGCCTAGCCTAGCCTGGCGAATCCGGCGCCACTTAGTAATCAACCACTTAGTAATCAACTACTAATAAGCATCCTGCCGCCTCCATGGCCGACTGCTGCTTCTCCTTCTCTATCGTCACCAGCTTCTCCTGACACGACGGCACTCTCCCGGACGCATACGCAACTTGAGCGGTCACAGTAGCCGGTGGTGTAGCCACAATTCCTTTGCAGCGCACAGATGTTCACGCATATCTCATTGTTTGTGCACGGCATCCCTCCCCTCCTCGGTCCACAGTAGTGTGCTGTTGCGCCTGCAACCACAAGATGGATCGAGTTTAATTTATTTATCATCTGGAGGTTTACATGCATGCATTAGTATTTTATTAGCTGGTAGTATGTGGCCGAACTCACGATATGACGACGCCATGAGCAAGGCCAAGGTGATGAAGAAGCCAGCGACTAGTTTCTTGTTCATCGACATGATCACACGCAGAGCTACTAGCGCTAACGTATGTACCAGCGGAGCTAATGTGTTTGATATTTATAGCGACCAAGGTTAAAAGGAGATAGAGTGATAGATAGGGAGGTAGAAGAGAAGCAGGGATACAGATATAGAAAAGAGATGTACATATATGGTTTTAATTAGAAGTTAATGATTTCCCCCACAATCCAATATTAATGATGGCAAACACTATCGCAGCAATAATATATGCCACCCATAAATGTGGTGAAAACCATTGTACCAGCTATTAATTCCACCTTCAGATATGGTGACCTTCATCCTGAAATATAAGGGATTTTCATTTATTCTAAGTCACCACTCTTAGTTGAATTAACTCTACGAGAAAGAATATTAACATCTACAATATCAAAAAGGGCAATTACATCCATCCTAAAATGTAAAGGATTTTCATTTATTCCAAGTTAAACCATTTTTAGTTTATCTAGGTTTTTAACAAATAGTATTTCTTTTGCAAAGGAAAGGGAATTATATTAGGACTCGGTACATACATCTCTAAACTACACATGAAAAAATCTGAAAAAAAACTACGTAATAATATTTTGATGCTCTATCTGCTAGATGACCATAGCCTTGTTGAACACCAGAGCTAAAGTGCAGTTCTCATATTAAATCCAACGACTAACCATAAAACATTAGAAATGCTGCAAGATCCAACATTTTGGAATCAGTTTGAAGCGTATCTAAGTCGTTGAAAGAATATCATTGCATCATCGGGTACAATATACGATGCAGATTGATCACCTCCAAACCTTGTCCGCGACCTTCAAGATGAGATCGATGAACCAAAGTAACTGTCCTCGTTGCGAGTGCCATCAAGCACCCCTTCCCTTGCAGATAGTGGCCATAAATTAGCTGCCTGCCGATGAAATCGATGCCTGTGATGATGATCTCATCGTGGCATTCATCAAAGTCATTGTTGCAAACAAGATCCCGATAAAATCATCTAATTTCATCGGTATATTTAGTTAGGCTAAACCCTAAGATATGGATGTCCCTCTCCGTATCAACGGTAGACATACCAAAGAAAAAGGAGAGGGGTCCTAAGCAATGTGGAGGAGCAAGAGAGGGTGACATTTTTCCTATTTTCCATGTTGCGGCACTGACATCCCCTACTTTAGAATCTTCTTGGTCACCAGTTTTAGACCCCTCAACCCTCATCACTGCCAGGTCGTTTGGCTCAACGGTGGAAGTCGTTGGTAATAAGAATAGTCAACGAGTAGTGATGATAGGTTATCACCACCAGTTCGTGTTACAGGCTGGTCTAATTAGGATTTCCCCAAATTCCATTTGTACTTCTACTTTTTGACAGAGAAACTTTTGGCGCTGCTGAAGCGACTGCCTATGTAGTGTCCATAGTGAAAAAGTATTCTCTGGTTCACATGCATACACATATATAGAAGTTTCCTTGCATTGGTCCTGCATTTTCTCTGCATCGACGCACTTCCTTGCACCAGGGACAAAATCTCTGTTTATGTTTGCTACTACACGTATATTCCTTTGCCCAGTTCTCAACTTCATCTGATATAAGAGAATAATAAGGCCGGCATGCTTTCGTCCAGTCGACCCTAGCGATCGTTGCTGGCGTTCATGGAGCAGCAGCTCAAGCAACTCCGCGCACAGTGACTCATGTTCCTCGCCATCAGGTAACACTGTCATCGAGTTCCTCACTTGCACAATTAATCAAAGCTATTCATCCTCGAGGCTCGGTTTCCATTTTTGATCAAACAGATTTCTGATCATTCGGAGGGTTGGATCTGATTATTTGGGCGACAGTTCATGACCTGTTGTACCTGCTTTGTTGAGATATAGATAGATGGTCAAACCTAAGCTTCAGTAATTACTAGGAAATTAATGGATTGTTTGTTATGTAGAAGCAGCATGGAGCCCTGAAAGAAGCATCTAGAAATCGCAGTGCGTCAATTTTTGGCAGATGGTAAGGACTGAAACCAGCAGACTGATTACCTGTGGATTTTAGGCTGGCGCGCAGACATTATTTTTACGGTTCCACCTCGACGAATAGGTATCTGTAGCGGTGGCACCGCTTGTCTTCTTCGCCGGTGGTGTCCTCTGTTGGGTTAGTCCCACATCGGTAATCGAAAATGGGGGAACACAACATATAAGGTGTGTCAGTCTTCACGTATCAGGCTAGTTTTATAGGTTGGGTTAGACCAGACCTTGATATGTGTGCTTTGGTCAGCCAACTATGGAGGTCCCAGCTCACACACAAGCGAGCTGGGTGCCCATCTTGACAACCTTGGCCACACAATTGTGTCACTTGAAAAGTTGGATCCGATGTGTGACTAGTAATCGATGATGGGGGAGCACAACATATAAGGCGGGCATAGTTCTCACCTACCATGCTAATCCTTTGGGTTTAGTTAGACCTTGACCATGATATGTGTGGTCCAGTGGACTTGGACCTACGGAGGCGCCAGCTTGCGCGTATAGCAATCTCGGTCAGACCGGAAGTCAAGCCCAGTGTCGGTTCCAACATGTAGATGTTGGCCTAGGTTTTACCTTGAACTCATTTTCTTCTGTCTAGTAGAGGCGCCCCTAGTAGTGATGGTAATCAAAGTAGTGTTAGACATGTCTTCGATACCCTGATTAGACGTAGTGCTTTCAATCACATGAAAACCTTGGCCATAAGCAGACAATCCACAACCTTCAGCAGTGTGTCCAACTTTGCCATATCTAATACATTGTTCTCCCCAACCCTAGGAACCTCTCTTGGAACTTCTTTGTTGGCCATCGCCACCCTGGACACTTCTTTTTGGATTTCTCCAACTCCTCTTGGAACTTCTCCTTTAGCCATCACATACCTGGGCACCTCTCTTAGTGCTTCCCTGTCAGCCACCACCACCTCTCTCTTCTCCAATCCCTCAGCGGCAACTAATTGGATAGTGTTCTTCACCGACGTTTCAGTAACGAGCTGAGTCTTCTTTTTTAAGATAATGCAAAATTTTTGACTTCAGCCTTCTTGAAGAAGCATCAATCTAAAATTATTACAAGATCACACCCACAATTAAGACTTATTACTGATTCAAAACTAAAGTTCAAGACAGTAAATAAAGCACCATTCATGTAATGCTAAGAACTCCATGGCCTTGATTTGAGTAGCTTGCAAGCATCAACAATCTGTTCCTTGCCATCATCGTTTTTGGCGAGCTTTATCAAAAACCACATCGTTCTTGTGATATATATTTGTCCTGCAAATTTAGCATTGCAGCCGGAAGTCAATAAAAGATGATGAGTAAAATGCATGAATAGTCCATTAACTTGTAACGCTGTGTCGATTTGGTCTATCAGGTTTGAAAATGCATTTTTGGGTCCATAACCTTGATTTGTGGTGCATCAACAGTCCAGATGACGTCATCAATGTTTGAAAATGCATTTTTGGGTCCATAACCTTGATTTGTGGTGCATCAATAGTCCAGATGACGTCGTCAAAGTTTTTTGTCACTCAAAAGTCGCGCCGTAGCAGCCGAGGTGGCCCAGACAAGTCGCGCGGCACATGTGCCTGCGCTTGGAGGCGGTCTTTTCGCAAAAAAAACCCCTGAATCATGCAAGAGAGTAGTAGACACGTGCGTTCATGCATGCAGTACAGCACCTGCGATCATTAGCTAGCTTAGCTTAGCTAGGTGAGCCGGCACGCCGCCGGCTTCCACGCAGAGACGGAGTAAAGCGGCTTGCGGTGCCAGCAGAAGAAGAAGGCCTCGCCATGGGCGTCGTGGGCCACCTGCACGCGTAGTCCCCCCACGGGCGCCGGGCGCCGCCCCACCCGCAGCTCTGCAGCAGCTTCCGTGCCTCCATCATCCCTCGCGTAGCTGAGCCCGACAGCTTCCATCCCGGGCGGCCTCCATCCTCCTCGCCCATCGCGCCGGCCCGCCGCGCCTCCATCCCGGTTCGCTGCGCTGCCGACGCTACAGGCAGTCGAACAGCGACGCGTAGTAGTTGAGCGCCTCCTCAAACCGCTCCAGGAACGCCGCCGCGTTGTGGTTAGCCTCCTCCTCCACCACCACCATGATCTTCGGCGCACAGCGCACGCATCGCTGCCGCAGAAGCTCCCCCAGCGCGCCGCTGGCCTTTCCGCCCACTGCTGCCGATGGTGCTGGGTACGTCGGCGACAGACGACGACTGCGATGGCGAGATGGAGAGCACCGCCGACGATGAGTCCGGGCTCAGCTGCAGCCGCTGCGTGTTGAGCTCCGCTCTCCAGCAGCTCAGCCGGCTTTGCCGGGGCTGGACCGCGCGATGATCTGCACGGGGTCGAAGCTGCTACCGACGTGGCCCCTGCCCCTGCCGCCGCCGGCGGTGTCGTCGGGCTGCCAGGAGGCGATGCAGCTGCGCCACGGCGCGCCGACGGCCAGCGCCTCGCCGGACGCACGCGGAGGACGTTCGAGAGAAAAGACAGAGGAGAGCGGCGAGAGAGGAGGACCTATCTCGGGACCTTTTTGCGAATATACCGCGTCCCAACAGCATCACGTCGCCGCCCATGAGCTCCTCGCCGCCGCCTCGCCACGCCGCGGCGCGACTTCTGGCGACAAAAAACTTTGATGACGTCATCTGGACTATTGATGCACCACAAATCAAGGTTATGGACCTAAAAATGCATTTTCAAACTTTGATGACGTCATCTGGACTATTGATGCACCACAAATCAAGGTTATGGACCCAAAAATGCATTTTCAAACCTGATGGACCAAATCGACACAGCGTTACAAGTTAATGGACTATTCATGCATTTTACTCAAAGATGATTATGTTTGGAACCTTCCTAGCTTTGACCAGCCATTGAAAAAAAGATGGTTCGTGTTCCTAGTTAGATTAATGCCAAACAAAGCAAACACAACACACCAAAGGAAACTGGCATAATGGCAATAAAAAACAAGTGTCTGATAGTCTCAGGTTTGCTTAAAAAACAACAAGACCATTTTAATTTGTTTTAGCGTGGTTGTCCTTTATTAGTATCACCCCCAATTTAAGAACCAAAGAGAAAATCTCAATCTTCATGGGCACTTCCATATGCCAAATTTCCTAGGTAACCTTAATCTCATTATTGACTAGGCATGCATTTGTACATGGATTTAATAGAAAACAATACATTATTATGTAAGTTCTAGAGGAAAATATCCTGCCCCTCATTTAAGTTAATAGAACAAACTCTCCCAACTAGACTTCGCTATTCGAACAGCTTGTAACCAACTAGTGTCCTTCTAAAAGACACGTTGAGATGGGTGGAATTAAGTACATCAGTCACAGTTGCTTGTTCCCTACACACTATATTAAATAAAATCAGGTATCGGATTTTCAAGGTTCTGGAGCCCACCTATTTATCTTCCCAAAATCAAATTTGAGTTCCATTGTCTAGTTTAAACTTCCCAAGACTTAAGAAAGTGACTTTTGAAAAGCCATTTTTCTTATCAATTTTATTTAGAGTCTGTTCTTTAGGTACTTGTTCCTTATTCACTCCTACGAAGTTCCATCCTCATTGCAACGTTTGAAAACCCATTTGTTTAAAAAGACACTTATTTTGCAAATCTTGAATTTTAATTCTGAAACCACTATTCTTGACGATATTTCTTTTTGTGCCCATCATTTTGCCAAAAAAAACTTCATCTAAAATATTCAATTTTTTTAGAAGACCTCTCAGGACTTCAAAGAAAGACATCATGAACATAGCCAAGCTTCACAAAAAAAAAGAATTGATTAACACTAATCTACCCCCATATCATAAATGTTTTCCTTTCCACCCGCTTAACTTCTTTTCAATTCTTTCTTCAATTAATTTCCAATCCTTATTATTTCAATTTTTGTAATGCATAGGAAGGCCCAAATATCATAAAGGGTATGATCTCGTTTTGTAACCAAATAGATTTTGAGTTTTGCTCCTCAGATTCCTTTGCTTGGCCAAAGAAAAATAATTCACTTTCATGGAAGTTAATTTTCAGACCTAATAGTTGTTCAAAAGTACCAAACAAAAGCATTCTTAAAGATATCATGGTCCAAAAAATAGAACCGTGTCATCTGCATATTGCAAGATAGATAGTCCATTTTCCACTAGGTATGTAACAACCCCTCTTATTTGGCCTTCCTCCTTGGCTCTAGATAAAATGATAGCTAGCATATCTACAACAATATTGAAAAGGATCAATGATAGCAGATCACCTTGTCTAACTCCTTTATTGGTGTGGAAATATATTCCCATTTGTTCATCAACTTTAATGCCCACATTCCCACCTTGTACTAAAGCTCTGACCTAGTCATACCACACCTGATGAAACCCCTTCATTCTTATTGTTGTTGTAAGAAATCCAGTTCGCCTTAAAATATCCCTTTTAAAAATCAATCTTAAAGATAATTCCATTATAATTCCTTTTATGTAACTCGTGTAAGGTTTCATGTAAAATAAATGCACCCTCCATTATATTTCTCCTAGGTAGGAACATTGTGGGATGGTTTTATTATGCATTCAGCTATCTTTACAATTCGGTTAGTAGCCACTTCCATAAAAATCTTGAACCTAACATTTAACAAACAAATACTCCCTTTGTACTCATATTAGTTGACGTTTTGGACAAGGACACGGTCTCCAAAATCTAATTTTATTCATTATTTTTATTAAAATATATAAGAAAACTAAAAATAAAATTACTTTTATAAAAGTGGGTTTTAAGGTGAATCTAAACATATAAGTTTCATCTTTTCAAACTAAATATTTTAAAAGTTATTGCTAGTTTATGTTCCCAGTATTTAACTCAAACCTTGTTCAAAATGTCAACTAATATGAGTATGGAGTAGTAGATCTATATTTTTGTATTTGTTTAGCTTCTTTAGGCTTTGGTATTAAAATGGTCGTTCTAAAGTTTAGGCTATTTGTAGAAAGCCATCAGACTATTCTTAATTACATTCCAAAATACGAGATAAAACTATAGAGGAAAGACATCAAGACCTGGAACCATATTATGGTACATTTGGAAAATCGCACCTCTAATCTCATCCTCCGTGAACTTAGCAACCAAGAGTTCATTTCCCTCGGCTGTGACTTGAGGGATGTGGGCACAGTATGACTCAACCATCACCAAATTGTTACGGTAAGTAGTGATGTATTTTTAAGCTCAATGTGTCGCCATGAATTAAACCTTCTTCCTGCTCCAGCCCAAAGATCCTACTTTTGCTGTGTTTCCCCATTTTGCTACTAACAAAAATTATTTTGTATTGGCATCTCCTTCTAATAAATTCTTTATTTTTAGCACGTTGGTACCATTTTAGTTCCTCACTTATAAGCTCAGACAATCTTTCAATCACAAAATGCTTAAGGTTCAATTGATCAATAATTTCCTTGACGCTCACGATTCCCACCACCTCTGCCTCTCCCTGCACGAGGCATCCATCCACGATTGCCATGACCATTCCAGCCTCGTCCAACTCTGTTCCTCCAAATCCCTTGTCAAATCTTCCACAATTTGGATTTCCATTATCGATCCATGGTTTGCCAAGGCTGCGGAGGTGTCTGTAGAACCTGCACGAACAAATGAGTACCACCACTCAGTGTCGACCACCTCTCTTGTGAAACTACACCGCGACGGGATGCTTGCCCCGAAAGCTTTAACAGTGATGAATCAACTAATCTCACCCTGATAACCCACTAGTCCCAACATCCGCACTACGACTCCGTAGATGAGATAATGGAGCAAGGGTGTTCACTGACCTCGTGAGGAAGCTGAGCCTTCAACGTTGTGCCATCCCCCATCACGGTTGTAGAGGAGTCAAAATCGCCCAAGCTCGAAGAAACGGATAGACAAGAGAAGGATGAAGAGGCATGGGAAAAAGTGGAGGACAGAGAGATGCCATATGAGACACCAACTCTAGAAGCATGCTTATCACCTAGGGACCGGCATGGCCCGCACCTCAGAGAGTGTAGACTCCCTCATATAGCTAAAGGGTTCCGCCCTGCATCACACGCTCTGACTGAGCATGGTGTCGGGCTCGCACCTATCTTGCTCGCGCTGCTCTGGTCGTAGGCAGAGAGACAACTTAGCCCCCCTATAGTAATTAAATTACAATTCACTTCAAATTTTGCATGATTTGACACGGCTCAACTTATTTTTGAATTCAAATTTCGCCAATACATGAGCAGATGGATTAATCACTCCATCAAAAACACTGTGTTTCGCTTTACTCGACGCATACTAGCCTATGTAGCGAATCTAGGACCACATAATTATCAATTACTAATAAGCATCCCGCCGCCTCCGTGGCCGCTGTCGTTGTCGGCGGCTTCTCCCGTCACGACGGTTCTCTCTCTGATGCATACGCAACCTGAGCTGTAGCAGTGGCCGCCGGTGAAGGCACAATTCTTTTTTGACACACAGATGTTCACGCACATCTGGTCGGACGTGCACTTGATCCCCGTCCTTGTTTCTTCGCAGCTGTCTGCTGTTGCGCCTGCAACCACAAGATCGATCGAATTCGATTTATTTATTTATTTCGAGATTTCCAAGTATATTATAGGCTGGTAGTGGTTGAACTCACGATATGACGATGCCACAAGCAAGGCCACGGTGATGAAGAAGCCGGTCATTGACATGATCAGTGTGGAGCTACTAGCGCTAGCGTTGTATCAACAGAGCTGATGTGTTTAATATTCGTAGTGACCAAGGCAGCTGATGTGTTTTATATTTGTAGTGACCAAGGTTTGATATTTGTAGGTAGAGATAGCGAGGTAGAGTAGTAGGGATTGATAGATTGACAGAAAACGTAGCACAGGTGTAGATATGGTTTTAATTAGAAGTTAATGCTTTCCCACTATCCATTTAAATATGATGGTAAACACTGTCCCAGCAATATATGCCACACATAAATGTGGTGAAAAATCATTGTACCAGCTATTAATTTGACCTTTGAATATGGTGACCTCCATCCTGAAATATAAAGGATCTTCATTACTTGCATCTAATTAAACCATTCTGAGAAAGAATACTATTACCTAAGGGTATTACCTCCATCCTAAAATATAGATATTTTCATTTATTCGAATTTAAACCAAGTCTATGAGAAAGAGCACTGCACTAGTAGAGAAATAGGTTTCATTCGCCCTTCCTAAGCCCTTTAGTCTTTGTAGGTGTTTATATTGGCTAAAAAAGACAGTTATGAAGATTCGAATTCAAAACATCACACTTTAGTTCTTGTGCGCATTGGCAGCTCAGCTTCACCACACATCTGACATAGATAAGATACACTTTTGTTTTAAATTCACTCTGGCGGTATCTTTTAGTCTGGGCTTGAGACATATATAATGATTAAAGGTACCTTTAGTCCAAGTTCGTGTCTTAAACCAGGATCTTTAGTTCGGGTTGGTGTTACGAACCGGGACTAAAAGTCAAGGCTTTTTAGTCTAGGATGGTAATACCAACCAGAAATAGACCTTTAGTCCAGGTTGGTGTTAATTAAAGGTCCTCTGACACCCAAGAAAACTTTGATCTGGGTCTATTGCTAGTCCTAGGTCCAATTTTAGCAAAGACTAATGTGTTGAACCAAAAATATTTTCTCTACTAGTGTTAATATCTATCATATTAAAGAGGTAATTATATATAAATTCTTCATTCGTTGATATAGTTTTTACTATGTATGTGACATAATTTATAGTTAAGTACATAGTAAAAGTTATGTGCATACTCCCTCCGTCCTTAAATACTTGTCGCTTCGCTTCCCAAGACACAAATGCCGGCAATTTTAATAAATAATAAATATCATCAATTAGTATCATAATTAGTATCATCGGAAAGATCTTTAGATTTATTTTTTTAACAAAATTATTTGAAGATATAAATATTGTATGTATTTTCTATAAATCAAGTCAAACTTGTAGCACGCATCCCACAGCGACATCTAAATAGGGACGGAGGGTGTACATAAAAAACTGACATAATTTTTAATGGAGGGAGTACACTGTATAGTGTATCTATTGAAGCTTCAAATTAAATGGTTTGGCCGAGGATGACTGAAATTGTTTGTTTTCTTTACAATCTAAATTAGAAAATACATTTTTTATCTTGACTGCACATATCTTTTACGGAGTATCACTTATATGTACCTCCATCGGTTTTCTTTGTTCCTTCTCTCTTTCTACTGCGTACTTTAAAGAAATGGTTTCTCCACAACATCTGCTTCCTGTTCCACTTCCACCTAATCAGGCCAACACTAGAGGCAGGACAGGACATCCGTCCGGCTTTGGCCCATATAGGAGAGGGGCCTATGACCCATATGCATTGCCACACTAGAGTTGAGGCCCATACGTAGCATCCAGTACATGAGCCAATCACAAATGCAAAACACTGCATCAAGCGGACGGATCACGCTGAACCATCTTGGCCCACCATCTTTGTCACAATTACCTTATGCCGTGACAAGCATTTTGTAAGTTTTGACAGAGAAACTTTTGGGGCTGCTGATCCGAGACTGCTTATGCTATCCATTGTCGAGAAGTATATATTTTCTGCTTCACATGCATACAAGTTTCCTTGCATTTGTCCTTCATTTTGTCTGCATCGACGCACTTCCGCCGCACCAGGAAAAAAAAAAGGTCTTGTTTATGTTTACTGCTACACGTAGCTTCATGTGCCGTGCACCATCAGAAGTTCAGAAAAGGTCCAAGGTAAACAAATGGACAGCTTAAGCCTGAGAAAAGGTAAACAAATTAATGGCATCGATCATGCCGTGATATAATAACTACCTGTCATCATCAGATAGCTGCGAACTAGATTAGGCGAATCATGCATCAATGGCAATTTCCATGACACCATTGCATATATAACTAC
Source organism: Chrysopogon serrulatus (assembly GCA_015844335.1). Classification (NCBI taxonomy): domain Eukaryota; kingdom Viridiplantae; phylum Streptophyta; class Magnoliopsida; order Poales; family Poaceae; genus Chrysopogon; species Chrysopogon serrulatus. Next base: position 10,503 of record JADLZL010003580.1, on the reverse strand, counting down.
GACATCAGAGAAGAAACTGGGACATGACGGCCTCCACTTCATCAGTCATCATCTCAGATAATAATAAGGCCGGCCGGCATGCTTTCGTCCTCTCGTCCCTCGCAGTCGTCGCCGGCGTTCACGGAGCAGCAGCTCAAGCAGTTACGGGCACAGTGCCTCGTGTTCGTCGCCGTCAGGTAGGTCACACCGCCATCGATCGACAGATGCCTGTAGAGCTACAACTAGCTAGTACTACTATTTTTTCTGATCATTCAGAGAGATCTTGTTTAGATAGAAAATCCAATCTACCTGGAGTAAGTACGTACTAAGAAAACTAATGAATTGTTTGTTATGTAGAAACAACAGGGAGCCTACAAAGAAGCATCTGGAAATTGCACTGGGCGAATTTTCTGCAGAAGGTATGGACCGAAACCAGCAGATTACTTACTTGTGGGTTTTCAGGCTGCCACACAAACATTTTTACGGTTCCTTCCACCTCGACGACCAGGCAGCAGTAGCAGCAGCGGCGGCGGCGACAACCACGACGAAACCGGCTCGGCTTCGTCTTCGCCGGCGCTGTTCTCTGTGCCGACTGCTGTGTTGCCACCGCCGGATCCTCTGGCACTGTCCACGCTGCGGCTGTCTTCTCCCCGTCCCCGGAGCCAGAGCGGCCAAACCACAACCAAAACCAGAAGAATTGTTCGCGGTGGACCGCGTAAAATACAGTGATTCATGTCCAGTTGACTATATACACACAAGCTATTGTTGCCATACAAGTGTTTATCGCTACAAATCTAACAAACTGAGCACGTACGCCTTGTGCTCTCACAACCTTAGTACATTGCGATCGAAATCAATTAGCCCGCGAGAAATTGTTTTATGACTCCTACTCTATAGCGATTTCAGTGATTGAAGGTGGTTGCATCAATATATAGTTTTATCACTCCTATTCTATAGCCATCTTAGCATTACGTTTTCTCAAGCTCCAGTGATATAAGATGTGGCGTCGTCTATATATTTTTCATGCCACTATACTACAAGCTATTGCCACACAAGTTGCGTGCGTGACTAGTATTCTAACCAAAGTGAGCACGCATTGTTCTCTCAAAATCTTATTAGATTACAAATTTATGGCGTACTCCTTTCATCCCGAGATAAACACACATCTCGCTTTTAAAGATTCAAATTGTTTAAATTTTGACTAAGAATATAAAATAATATTGACATTTGTATTCCGATCCTACATAAAATTATTATGAAGGTCTATTTATATTCAATCTACTAACGACCTTTGTTTCACTAAAGACAACCTGATCAAACGTAAATGGAAAGGAAACCCAAAATGTGCTTTTTATGATAGTGATGAAACTGTCAACCATCTTCTTTTCACTTGTCCTATTGCTAAGGCAATTTGGATCACAATTGCAACAAGTCTGGGAGCTAATGAGGTTCCAGTTTCTCTGGAGCAGAGCTGGGAATGGGCTGATAAGTGGTTGCCAGATAGCAAGAAAATGCATTTATGGGGGATTTCTGCCATTTGTTGGGCTATATGGAAAGCACGCAATAGAGCATGTTTTGAGGGAATGAATATTAGAAACCCCATTCAAATTATTTGTCATGCAGGAGCTCTTATGAAATTTTGGACAGGTTTGTACGATGATGCAGAGAAGGAGCTGCTTATCGAGGGAGTTGATACACTGCTGAAAGTTGCTGCGGAACTGTTGCTGAGCAAAGAAGCTGGAAAGGAGGAGAAACATCTGGACCAAGGTGACGGTGGTGGCAACTAAAATGTTTAGTTTGGCCACATGCTCGAGAGACCTGTGCGTCTGCAAGAAAGCGTCTACTTCAGTTTTATCTTCTCTTAATAGGTTTAGATGATCAGTATCAGCGCTCTAGATGAGCTTTCGTCTACGTAGAACGTTCTAAGTGGGTCAGGTTGTTAGATGATCTTTTGTGCTCTTGAAGTTGAGCGTTCGGTAGCTGTCCAAGATGAACGCAGGAAGGTCCTGTTGGGTTCAGCCTCTTTCTGATACTGTCCTTTTCTCATGTATCTCAAACTCTTTGTATTTCCGTTCCCTCAATGAATGGAAATGGGGTATATCCTCGGTTGGAAGAAAAAAAACGACCTTTGTTTCATCATGAATACTAAAACAACATGTTACGTATATTTAGTCACATTTGTGTACCAAAATATATAGATTCCATGGAACATCTCAAGGGATGCTCTAAAAGCATGGGTTTACCCACCAATAATGCCACAGATTATATAGAGAACAAGACGAATTCGGTTTCTTTCTATCATCATCTTCTTTCATGACATTGCCAGAGTACATGTGCCTCCCGCTCGTGCTGCTCACTCGTGCGGCCCTGGCCGCCGCACACGACGACTATTGCCGCCTTTCGCTCGGCTCTAACCCGCTGGCCCTCCCCATCGGCCGCTCTAGTCACTCGCAATACCCTGCTTAGGAAAAGGGTGAAGACTATGACATGTGGGCTCAGGGCATCATTGAGACAATTGGTTGGCTGCTATTGGGCCACAATTGAGAATGGTTGTTAGGCCAGCTTTGCTAGACAGTTTTTCTCATTAATAATCCGATCTTAGACCTATGGTGTAGAGTTGGTCCATGATGGGGTCATATACTCTAAATAGTCTTTTAGAGCTACAGCTCTCCTGAACAGAATCACCAACTTTAGACCTATGAAAAAAAGATCTAGAATCAATTTTTCTACCTAAATGATTTTAGCTCCACCATGGATCTGATTCACCATCTGTGCCCCAGATTCAAGAAATTGGTGGAGCACTTCAAGAAATTGGTGGAACACTAAGTCTATGTTTGGTGTAGATGGAAAAGTTACCTAGACTGCCACTAATTACACAAAAATAACACTTTATTCTATATTTTTTCTTCTCTCATAGAGAGGATGGACTGAGCTCCAATTCCATAACCACCATACTTACTCCAACTATCGAGGCCGTGGCCACGAGCCTTGGCGAGGTCGCACCCGCCCACGAACCCGTGCGCTCACCTGTACCAGGCAAGGCCACATACCTACCTGGTGTGGTCGAGCCTGCCGGCTTGCTCGTGCCCGCTGGCTTGGCCTCACCTACCGGCGAGGCCGCGTGCCCACTTCTCGCTCCTCCGGCACACGTTGGGAGGAAGAAGAAAGAGTTCTTTTTTCATGTTTTTATTTTGCCCCCTAATGTGTGGAGCCTATGTGTAAGCGAGATAGATATAGAGGTGAAGATGTATCAAAACTTTAACAATCCCAGATCTATTTATAGATCTCCTCCATTATGGATCCAGGTGGATTCAGATACACTTTGCCGGTAATTGACTACAAGCAATATCGCCGCTACTTAATAGCTAGACCTAGACAAGACCATCACGTCGCACCTTCTTAAAGTTCTAGCGAAGTTGAGTAAAATTTACTAAAAATCACTCATTATTAGCCAACTACTTTGTGAAAATTAATTATTAGTTGGGTAAGATTGGCACGTGACCCATATTAGGAATATGATTGAAGGAAATTGAAGGCACAGATCTGCATCTAATAAGTCCGCTATCTTCGATTTTTTATGACATGGCGTTGAATATGCAATACATATCCAAATGAATCAAGTCCAGGTTCCGTTTATATATCCCAAGGACTAGGGTTTAACTGGACTTTGAGCGATCTACACTTACTTGAGATTTGACACGCATGAATCAATGAAAGATTACATGAGATTTATTCCCACAAAAAGATTGCTACACATGTCATGAGCAACGCAGATGGATCACACCAAAGACATTCTTCTTTTCATGTGCAGCACATCCTTTAATAATAAATAATAATCAGTGTAGCATTCCCGTCCCACGCCCTGCCGCCGGCTTCTCCAGCGGCGGCAGCGTGGATTCCGCCCGGCACCGCTCGACGCACTCGCATGAATGGCGGCCGCCGCCCACGACAACAGAGCAGTAGGCAGAGACGTAGTTTTGCCCAGCCCTTTGCTTGCAGATGGTCGCGCAACTCGCGTCGGACGTGCAGGTGACACCCGTGTTGGAATCGCAGAGAGCTGATCCGCCTGCAACATTGCAAAAGAATTTATTTATCAATTTTGGAGATTCAGAGAGCATTAGCAAGCAATGTTGCAAAAGGGTTTAGATTGCATCGAGTCGCGAAGTATTCTCTCCTGCCAAAACTCACCAAATGAGGAAGTTTCTTCGCCATTTGACGCGACGAGCAAGGCCAAGGTGAAGCAAACGATCATTGCAAGGTTCTTGTAGTTGTAGAAGGATGCCATGGATGTATGTAGGTGGAGGGCAACGCGTAAACCAAGAGACCTGATGTGTTTGATATTTATAGAGAGGCTGCTGGCGTTAGTTTGTAATTTTTCCTATAAAGATATGCAAAAAAAACTTTTATTTTGGTAACTAATAATCGTTACATTTCGGTAAGTAATACTTTGAGTACGATATGTGATTTTGATTGTAAGTCAAAGATTTTTTTTACTTTCTGCAAATCATAAAATTATTTTGGTAAGTAATAATTATTTTTAACTTTCTGGCTTATAATTATTATAATTATTTTGCTAACTCAACTTTTTATTTTGGTAACTTTGACGGTAAATATATACTCCGATCTCCTTTGTCTCATAAAAAGTGTCATTCTCACTTTTTTAAAAGTCAAAGATTTTTAATCGTGACCAAGTTATATAAGAAAACACTAATATTTATAGTACGTAATTTATAAATTTAAAATCTTCATACTCCGATCAGCCAAAAACAATGGGCCTGCTATTATGATTTAGTGCGAAGGAAAACACAAAAAATTAAGCCAAGCATGAATGAAACCCAAGAGGCCAAAACTTTAGGACTGATATGTCATGTATTTATTAGTGTAAGAAAGAATAGAAAAACGAGAACTAAGCTAGAAGTCTTGTCAAAAAAAATTATGCTAGAAATGTCTTTGTAATTGGAGTGTAAAAGACAACACCTTTTTTCCCCAACTATGGATAAAGTGTAAAAAATACTTTGCGCCACCGGCGCTCGAACTTCTTTTTTTCGACACAGGCGCTCAAACTTGGAATCAGAGAGTTTGGGAGTGGGATTGGAACATCCAAACTTCTGACGCCAGGAAAAAAAAAGTACAATGGTGCCTCAGTCTTGAATCGAACTTGTGGACGTTCACAACAAAACAAATAAACCACATAATTCATAAATGTTTTTGCCATAATATATTTTACTATCTATATATATATATATAAAATAAAGAGGCAAAACTTCAGTCTATTTTTTTCGTCCATCTCTTCTTTTTTCGTCCAACTAAGAGATCGATTTGGTTTTGTTTATACGAGTTAGAATAGGGTTGCTTCTAGCACTAAACAATACAAAATCCAATTCCTATGTGTATTGTGTCAAGCCTTCCATATCACAAACTCATAAATATTCTCATATAACTTCGCGTGTGAAATCATCCTTCTATACACTCTTACCTCCTATTTATGAAAAATCAAAACAAACAAAAGGAGAACAACGGATGACCACTGTGTAGACCAGAAAAAACGAGCGACAGGCCTCCAAACCAACCACCGAATAAAAACCTCTCTATGAGGTAATAAGATAAATAAAATATTTAATTAAAATTAAGATAAAATTCATATATCATCAAAGCTACTAACAGAATCAATCAAAAATAAAATTCAAATTAAACCAAAGGGCACCCACCTCATACCTGTCCAGCTCGTTCTCCATCCGGATTGGCTTATGCTTCTAGAATTAGAACATGCATATGCTTAAACAACCCCATAAATCTTACTTTCATGGTCATTTATGTATTGCCGAGCACAAACCATTGAGTCGTTTAATCCGAGAAAGAGGATAGAACATGCATATGCTTATACAACACCATAAATCTTGCTTCCATGTTCATTGACGCATTGCCGAGCACACACCATTGAGTCGTTTATTCCGAGAAAGAGGATCTAGCCGTTGATTCTTTACATGGTCAGATCTATCGAGTATGGATATTGTATATCAACATCCTCAGCGCATGTGACCTCTGTCGCTCTCAACATCCTCGATGCATGTGATCTCTGTCACTCCCCCTCTGCAGTTCACACCATTGCTACCACGCATTGCTCTCTGCCACTCTCAACATCCTCAATGCATGTGATCTCTGTCACTCCCTCTCTGCAGTTCACACCACTGCTACCACGCATTGCTCGGCTCGCTGGATCTGAGGAGTAGCGCTTGCAATGCTAACACCATGTTCATCAGAGCAAGCATACTGACCATCACCTTCCTTCACAGGATCTGTCACGCAACCACATCATCATCACTAGAGGTTTCGAGCTAGAACCCAATCGAAGTGCCTAGCAATGGACTGCCTGTCGTCCAGGTGCCGGAGACGAACCGCATGCTAGGCACATGCAACTAGAGTTTGAGGTGCCATTAGACATGGACGTGCGATGTTGGGGCAGCAGGCATGAACTTTTGGGCTTGTGGATCGGATGTCATTGCCATCGGTGTTGGAGGTGCGGACCATGCCACCCAACCTCGAGTCTCCTAATGTCCTGCTATCATAGCCCCAATCATGGACTATGCCACCCAACCTCGAGTCTCCCATCTTGACTTGGCGGAACATGGCCAAACTCGTCTGGGATGGAGCAAGATGGATAACAACTACAAGAATTACCGAAGAGATGCCACAATCATGGAAGATGCAAATACAAAAACAAGAAAAGTGGTGTATTTCACTCTCTGAGTTTTGATTGACAGGTTAACATGGAGAAAGATAGATATACAAAGACAAGTTTATTAAAATTTATACAAAGAGCAAAACATAAATACAAATGCACTATTTATATCATCATTCCTCATAAATAATTGATGGTTTTTATTCCCGTTACAACGCACGGGCACTTCGCTAGTAAATAGACAAACAGAGACAGTTTTTTAGTGGTCCGGGCAGATTTTTGTACATTGGATTAACAGGTTTCTTGTAATGGGGTGTGGAAACTGATCAAGACAATCTAAGCCATCGACAACCGCAGTCCGGTAGTTCGACTTCCGCTCGGGCTCAACAATTACTTTCTCTCTACTAGGTAACAGTTTCAAGTCTCATGACATCCACTTCGATCAAGGCGTAGGATCAAGAAGAAGTCCCTCTGATGGGTGCCGAACACGGCCTAGTCCTCACTACCACATCAGAAGGAAAGATCACACATTGGTCAAGGGCGCAACTACTCGGGAAACTCTGCTGACTCCTGCTTAGTCACCATGATGAGACAACAACTACCGAGCTCTACTCTAGCACCACGACCACTATGTTATGCACTGACAACAACAAGTTTGTTGTGGTCATAATTGAGAGGTCTTCTACATTCCATGACCAGACATCAATGAAGATAAGGAAGAACTAGAAGACATCTCCGCTAATGCTGAAGGCATAAACGGAGAAATGAAGGCTGACAAGGCACATAGGCGCAACAAGAACAAGCTAAGCAGCACTAGCAACCCATGCACAACATCATCATGAGGCACTTGAGCAATTTGAAGCTGAACAATGACGTAAGGTGGAGGAAAGAGAGCAGGAACGCCGTTGTGATGAAGCTTGGAACAACTCCATTACATGCAACCTCAAGTCTGACTTCTAGGAAGTCAAAGGACACATGGTCTACGACACCCCAGAGGCCAACATCAAATTTGTGTCACAATCACTACGCATCAACTGTATCCCTGAGCAAGAACACCTCGACCCATGCTAGAGACTACAACAATGATACTCCATGACAGATGACAAGCATCATCACACCCACCTCCGTCATAGGCGGGATGTACTCAAACACATCATAATTCTAGAAGACCCAACCCCTGCAAGGATGGGAGGGGTCAATCGAGAATAGAAAAAGGCGTAAGCCACCCACAAGACAACCAACATTGGGGAGGCATAGGCCATCTTCAAGGCAAGTCGGCATCAAGGCGATCAACTTCACCAGCCTATAACCAACTTGACTTGTTCAATCGCCATCTTAACATGTTCAATATGGTAAGATCTACTCCTCCACATGTACTCTTGCTTGTTGATGTCTCCAAGCGTCAGCCACAACGGTTAGTCTTTTGATTATCCCGGTCCCTCGGTCTAAGCCTCACGCCTATCCTTCACCAGTCCAAGTCCATCGGTAGGGCAAATCTCTACTTGACCTTCTCCATATTTGTCAAACATCTCTATGCTCCACACCTGCATACCAACACAATCAAGAGACATTTTGCACATGCACTCACACAAAGGTTGAGGTTGACTGGTGCTCATGGCTAGTCGGAGCTTGAGTTCGGGGCTTAGTAGCCATGTTCTAATAATGATAGTAATGAGGAACACCGAAAGTGATAGTAGTACAATATTTATACAATTTTCCCATTGTGTTGGAACATAATGCTATTTTTACAACATACTTTTATACTTGTATAGGAGTTCAGGCTAAATGCTATGGGAGGTCCTCATAGACTCATAGTGTTTGTGCAATGCCACTCGCCATGTTGCCCGATATGCCAATTTTGACACGTCAATGACAATGCTGGCTCCCTATTCAACGTATTGTAATGTTTTTGGGGCTGCTTGGATGCCGCTACAGAAAACCACGCCTAACATGGGGCGAGTTGTGTTAGTGGTGTGGACTTTGGGCGGCATACTCTATGGCAGGTTTTGTGTTGTAGAAAGCTGTGGCAACCTCAGTTCAATCGGCGGCCAAACAAACACTAGGATTATGATAACAAGCCAATGGTTGTGGCATGGTGGCCAGTGGCCGTCAGCCAAACACCTCCCTTTATTGACAATTAGAAGCAATCATGATTAGTGACAAAAGTGTTATAAGACATTTTTCTTTGACTCGTCATACAAGGGGTTTACAGATGCACCTTCCAAGAACCTTGACAACAGTATTTTACATCATGAGAAGGTCAATGTAGGCACACAACCAAAGAAAAATTATATCTGTGAGGAGCATGTATATGCCATTTGAAGAAACAAATTAAAATACTATTTTTATCTGAAGTAGAACGGGGGGAGGGGGTTTGGTGGCGCAGGCCTGTAGTCCAAGTGTAGTGAAAAAGGCTGCAGAATTGGTAGGATGAGGAATAGGCAACTAATGTGGAGAGAGAAAGGTGTGCCTTAATCCTTGCAGGCATGGTGACATACAGATTCTTTGGTAAAGTAACATGCATGTATTGAAAAACTTTATGGCAAGGGGGGCCTGGCGCCCAGTTTGGTTGCCCCTAGGCTCCGCCCCTGTACTAGCTTAACCCAAGGCATGTCCAGTTTATTGTAAACATTGTGCAGGTATGATGGAGGGATAGCCTTGCTCTGAAATCGTAGACTCTCTGAAATCGAAGACTCCACCCTTTTAACAAGAACTATGGGCGCGATTGGTTGCCTGTTATCTGTAGGAAACAGGCTCGCCGGATGCAGCGTTATGCTGTTTGGTTGGCTGAGTGACGAACCAAGCCTGGCTCCGCAGGTACCACACTACCTCAGATCAGCATATCACAGGCGGCCCTAAACCCCCCATCGGTGCCGGATTTTGAACCGGCATAGCCTACTCGGCACCGATGAGGGTTGGTCATCGATGTCGGTTCCCATGAACCGCAGATCCTCAACTAACACCGCCGGTTGTATATCGAAGCCGGCAAGCAGTTATGTGCAAACATCGGTGCGGTTGGGAATCAAAGCCGACAAAGATCGATGAGTGGATCGAGTCGGGTTGGTGCTTATAACCGCCCGGATGGTTACTGATATCACCGGGCGGTCTCAATGACAACCGACACCGAATTTATTTTTTCAGTAATTGTTTTATATTCCCATTTTCAAATTGGTTTTTTATATTATATTAAAAATCATATTTGCTGGTAGGAAAATAAAATCATAAAACTGAAACCTTGATAACAACATACCAAATACATTAGTATTACATACATTAATATTACACATACATTAATAGTGCTTTCTAATACCACCGTAATCCAATGGAACAATTATAAAAGTCTAGCCACCGCTTTGGCTCGAAATTATTCTTGAACTTCTTCGAGCGGGCAATGGAGTATTTTCCTTCTTTGCTCACAATATGCTTCAAGATGAATTCCGCTATCTCCTCTTGAAATCCTTGAATCTCCGTGTCCAGATCATATTGTGTCCATATTTCTCCCCGCTGTCGAGCAATCAATAGGGATCATTAATATAAGCTATAAGAGAATTTTATGGCATATAAAAATAGAATTAATACCTTCTGATCTGCTTTGACGTTTTTCATGCCAAACCATTGCCTCGTGGCCCACATTACGTAGAACCCACATTCATTATTCGCTTGCGTTGGTCTAGGTACCGTACGCATTTCCTGCACCTTGAAGTTTACTTTGCATGCCCTCGCGCCACAAATATTAATTGGGAAAGAAGAGTAACATTAAGTGTGGTATACACATACACACAGACATATATATATATATATATATATATATATATATATATATATATATATATATAACTATATAA
>JADLZL010003579.1:0-14782 GCA_015844335.1 Chrysopogon serrulatus | reverse complement strand
AACCGGCCCCACATGGCCCTCGGAGAAAGGGCATGTGGAGTCGGGTTCAAACCCGCCGATAGTGGCCGCACGTAGGAGAAACGATCTCATTAGTACTGCGATGGCCGCATGCGAAAAAACAATACAAAGATCAAGCTAGAAATTCACCGGAGTCCCTAAAGGGCTAGGAACAAGGGGTGGACCGAGAGCAGTGGTGGAGCGAAGATCACGGAAGGCAACGGTGGAGATCTGAAACCAGGGATCTCCAGGCCCTGAAAGAAGCTGGCAAACTCCTTCATCTGGCGCGCCGAGTGCTCATGGATAGCCTCCAATCGCCGGGCGATGGGCCTCTCGCGGTGTTTCACCATTAGATAGCCTCGCCACGGGTTCCCGTAGCAGCTTGATTCGATCTCGGCGAACAACTAGAACTCCAGCGGTTTTCACGCAAGAGACACACGGTTTATCCTGGTTCGAGCCCCTCGCCGCCGAGTAAAAAGCTCTACTCTAGTCGGCCTTGGCCTTTTGCGTTGGATTGATGTGTGATCGTGTATTGTTCGCCTCATACAAAAGAGGGTGCTCCGCTCCTTTTTATAAGAGGAAAAGAGCCAGAGCTATGGTTTCTAGTCCTAGTCGGATCCATAGGAAGTGTCTTGTTCTGATTATGTAGGTTACTTTCTATTTGTCTAACTAGGATGGTCCGTATTCTACTTAGATTCGTCCTTCTTGTCCCGACGGGAGCCGTGGCCGGTGTCCCGACGGAAACCCCCCCCGGGTGAGTAGAACCGGGAGCGCCTTTGCTTCCTCGGAGTGATGCTCAAGTGGTCCGTAAGAATTGTTTCCTTTTGTGCTCCGTAGTAGGCGCACTCATTGAGTGTAGCCCCCGAGCCTTTGCCACTTATTTATAAGTAGCCGAGGATCTTGTGAAAAAGAAAAAGTTGAGGGTGTATGCCCCGTAGCCCCCGAGCCTTCGTCCGAAGTTGTTTTTTGTCGAAAAGAAGTCGGGCGATGGTTGGTCGACGCGCCCCATAGGCGCACTCATTGAGTGTAGCCCCCAGCCTCTTGCTTTTTGGAACAAAGAGCCGGAGGGTCCGTAGTAGTACAATGGCTTTTGAAATTTTAGCCCAAAAAGTAATCGGGTGGTGGCTTTTTTGATTGACGTGCGCCTATTGGCGCACTCAATGATTGTAGCCCCCGAGCCTCTTGCTTTTTGGAACAAAGAGCCGGAGGGTCTAGAGTAGCATGATGGCTTTGAAGTTGTATCCCCCGAGCTTGAATTCTTTTCTTCAAAATTAGTCGGTTCTTCTTTAGTCGCCGCCTCCGAAGTTTTTTCCCGAAGTTCTTCCTTAGCTGCAGCCCCCGAGCTTTTTCCGAAGTTCTTCCTTAGCCGCAGCCCCCGAGCTTTTTCCGAAGTTCTTGTAGGAAACGGACAACGGCTCGTGACTTTGCTTTTACCGCCCTTTATGTTTGCTTTTATGGTTGGGCGCTATACCGGTGGTATAAAGGCTTTTACCGTGGCCGGATATGCTTGGAATATACTCTTCGTTGTTCTTTTTATCGCCTTCTTTTATTGTCCTTGTCAATGCTTCTCCTCAATTGGTGAACTTGGTCTATGTACGCCAATCTTGGTCTATAAATTGCCCTTTCCTTTCGGGTTGTTTTCGTAGTCTTGTAGTATGCTTCTTCCCTGTTTTTGTGACAATGATAGTTTGCGAGGTTGAACAGCCCCTGCTTCTTTCTTGTTCTTCCAAGATGGTCTATTTAGTGGGTAGAAGAATTTTTGAGATAGGGATTAGAGGCGACTAATCCCGAGTAGCATTGTGATTGAGGCTCGTGCTCGTAGGTAGAAGAAGTCTTGAGATGTGCCTTATGTCGGGTCATTTTGCACTCTTAGTTCTTTTTTTTCCACTCGCCGACATATGCTTTGTGTGGGAAGGTTGTTGATCCGCACAGCCCTCTAGTCAGGCGGTGCAAAGCAAATGATCGGCCAACGCAGAGCCGGAGCTCTCTTGTTCACATGGGGTTCGATCCGACTTGTTCTTGGAGAGGCCCGATGTGATGCTTGATCGGGCCAAGGTTCCTTTGGCAATCTTGAATGCACCGTGTTGGTGTATCAAGGTTGCTTTGATCTCGCTCGCCTCATTCCCCGCCTTTAGAGGTAGTCCGGTCTTTGAAATGGCGACGGTCTTGGATTCTCGCGTAATTGTTTTCTATGGCAGAATTCCACCGGGTTCCTTGTAGCTATTGCTTTTAGATTTCTTCCTCGAATTCGATGGGTCTTGTAAGGCTTGTAACCTTGTATCCCGTAACATTGAAGAATATTTGATCCCGCAATGATCCGAGTTGTTTTGTCCTCGAAGTTTATGGTTGTCCGCCTTCGAGCCGACTTGTTTTTGGTTGATATGAAGATTGTATATCTTTTAGTAGACTTGTTTTGGCTCGGTTGACCGGCTTCCTTCGACTAGAGTTGCCGGGTGACCGCCTTCTTTTTGACTTGTTATGATAATATTGGCAAAGCTATCCTTCCTTGTAACGCACAAGATTTTATCGTTGGTGGGTAACGGATAAAGACCGTTATTCCGTGATTTAAGCGTTTATCGGGCCTTTCCCCGTTATCGCGCTTTGTATCCGCTGGCCTTTTTACCGCTGCCCCCTTAAGTGGGCCTTTTAAGACCGGTCTATAAATTAGTCATGGCATCGTTTTTTTCTTTGCCTTTGCCTTTTGCTTCCCCGAAACCCTAGCGCCAGAGAAAAATCCCCAAATCTTTGTTTTTGCATTGTCGCCAAGCATCCTCTTCTTAGTTTGGGTGCTTGATTCGCTGCATGGGAAGGAAGAAGGTGGCTTCCAAGAAGCCTGGGTAGTTGAGAAGTCCGTTCTTGAGGAGGAGGTCGACGAGCAAATGAATCCCGAGTTTGTCGCTATGAAGGCCATCGCAAAGAACTTCTCCGCCCGACTACCCAAGAGAAGCATTTAGTTGAGCCGCAGGATTTGGGTATGATCCAGCCCAAGGAATTCTCCTCCGCTTGGGTTGCGCCGGTGAGCATCGTGTCCCCGCTCCCCCCCTGGGGGAGATTGTGCTTTTGTTTCTTTTTATTCGTGTCGGGCTTTGTTTGCCGGGCTTGTTCCTTCCTCCACCGTTTTCTTTTCGCTTTTTCCATCTCTTCATGATCTTACCCCGAATGGGGTTCTTCATCTTTCTGTTTTTGTCCATTTTTGTGAAACTTTCCTTGGCATTCCTCCCTCCCTTAATCTGTTCCTCCTTTTTTCCGTCTCAAGCCGCAGCCCCGCAATGATTCCTCCACGCCCTTGGTGGATGTGGGATCCACCCGGCAGGGGCGTAAGTCGAGCCACTTTTTGACTATGACCTTGTTGATTCCGTGAAGGATTGGCGGTCCGAGTGGTTTTATGCCGGTAATCTTGATGGAGGTGCCGGTGCTCCAAAGACTCCAAACCTACTCTGGGTCCCGCCTGCTCCTAATGATCGGTGGGAGAAAGAGCAGCTCACTTCTACCGAGTTGTTCTTCTTGAACCTCTTTTTAGTAGGATTAGGTACTTGAAGCGTAATGGCTTGTCCGGGTTTTGCTATCGTGGCAAGTTACCTCCGCCGAGTACAACCTTTGAAGGCGCGTGAGAATTTTGGTTTTGAGTACTCGGGTGCCGAGGATCCCTCTCGTATGGTGGCCACGACCGAAGTTGTCGATGAAGAGATGCTTGTTCGCCTCCGTAAGATTTTGAAAGGCGCGTTGGTGGTCCCAATGATTGGATTCGAGTACTCGGCCGATAAGCCTCCCCCGCCGTGAGTGTTTCTTCCTATTTTATAACTCAGATTTCCGAGTTCTTTTTTTACCGAGATTGACTAGTTTTTTGTCTTTTTGAAGCCTTTTGGCAGGGATTTTAACGTTGATGTCTCTCTATGTTGATGGAGAGATTGCTCCTCCGCCTCGCTTCCTTTGGTCGCTTCCTTCGGCTTCCGCCGTATCCGGTTGTCGAGTTGATTTGCCGGGTATTTTTGTGAGGGAAACCATTGAATATGTTCCTTACCAAATGGGTGACCCTTCCTCGAGTTACTCGTGGCCGGTGCCAAGAGGCTTGTCCATGGGGATTCTTCCTCTTCAAAGCAGCTCGAAACGGGCACGTTTTTCTCCTTCCCTCAAAGAATCGTAACCTTTTGATAGGTGAGAGGTTGTTTGGTTTTACTTTTTATTCGCTTTTTTTTTTGAAAGTAGTCTTGATTCTTCTCTTTGGTAGGCGGTGTCTCTGTTTCTTCTTTTTGAAGATGAGGCCGAGGATGTTGATGATTCTCCTCTTCTTCGCTTAAGTGTTGTCTTTTGGCTTTGGTATACATACTTTTTGTTGTTTTTGTTCTTGACTTGGCTTTTTGTAGCCCCCTGTGGTGACTTCTTCTCCTTCTTCTCCGCCTTAGAGCCCTTGCCGGGTCCTCCTCCTTCCACCGCCGGGTTGTTGGTGGGTTTGATGTGGTTATGCCGCCTCCGCCTCCTCGCCCCTCGACTTGCTATTCGCCGTGCTCCTAGGTCAAGCCGACTTTTTCCTCCTTTTGGTGTCATTTGTCTTTAGCTTGTTTTGTTCTTGTAGGTCTTTAGCTTCTGGCTTCCGATTCCGAGAGGACCGTGAGTGTTGGAGCTATGGGTCGCGGCCTGTGCCTCGATCCTCATCCGGGCATGGGATTCTCATCCCCCAGTGGTGGCTTCATCTTCTCGTCGGCTGACTTCTTTGCCGGTCGCGCAAGCGGTTGATTCGACCGCTTTTGTGGCGTTAAGTTGCCTTTGCCCAACCCCCCCTTGACTTCTTCTAGGGTTGGAAATTCTCCTTCTTTGTCTCCTTCTTATGCTCCTTGGGATTCTGCTCGTGATTTGAAGTCGATGCAGATCCGGAGGAAGATTTCAATCCGAAGTTCCCGCCTTTAAGAAGCTTGAGGCTGAATTCAAGTCTTTTTTCTCGAACAATTCCGTAGGATGACTTGTTTTGCTTTATTTCTTGTCTTGTCTTTTTTCTTATCCTTCTTTTTTTTCTTTTTATGTGTAGGAGTATGTCAGTGATTCTCGACCTCTTTTTGGCTCGCCCGAGTCTCAAAAGAAGTTGTTGGATGAGCCGGCTTCTCTCGGGGGGCGCTTGATGAAGAGCGCCAAGGATGCCGGGCCTTCTGAGACCGCCTTTGAGAGCTCAGTTGTTGCCGCTGTTGATTCCGAAAAAAGGCTTCTCGAGATCTTCAAGGTATTTTGTAAATGCTTTTTGTTGCGTATAGTTTTGTCGCCGCTTTTTCTCCGACTTCTTTCTTTTTGCAGCTTTGAAGAAAAGTACTTTAAGAGACCAAGCTTTGAAGCTTGAAGTGAAAAACCTTCCGCAATGACTCGGAGAAGGTAAAGGAAGATGTCAAGAAACTTTTAGCCCGGCTCTACCGATTAGGGCGTGGTGCCGATCGAGATCTTTTGCGTGCTAAGGCATCGATTGAAGACTTGTCCACCGCCCGTCCGGCTTCGTCAAGACAGTGGTCAACTTTGCCGAAGTTCTCAGGCAAGGTCTTGCCACTATGCCGAGGAGGCCCAAGATGTTGGTCCGACCCGGTTCGCCTCCTTCCTCGACCGACCGAGCGACCATCAACTTTGCCAAGGATGCAAGTGTTGCTTGGCGCTCGTGGTGTTTTGGCTCGCATCCGAGTAGTTGATCCCAACTTTCCTCTTGATAGGGTGATGGATGGGACTCATACTCCCGAGGATGAACAAGCACTCGTGGAATCCTAAGTCGCTGTTCTACCCTTAGCTCAGAGTTTATCGATCTTGTAGAGATTACGCCAAGGCGCGGCCGATGATGGTGATGATCATCGCAAGAGTAAACTTTTTGTTGTAATGAAACTTTGATGTCTTCCTCGATAATAATAAAAATTTTCTTGAATCTTGGCCAAATATCTTGTTTGAAATGTTTGAATATTTTGATATCCGTTGTAATTTTTGGCGCTGTGAATCCATCTAAGAATAGTTAATATTGTAGTCGCTTTAATGATTAGTTCGACCGTAGGCCCTCATCCGAAGTTCTTTTTCTCTAGAAGTCGGATAGGTCGAAGCCTTGGCTCTCATCTAGTCCTCGAAAAGGAGCTAGGATAGAGCGAGTGTTGACTTTATTTTAGCCGCATTCTCATTGGTGTTGTGAAAAACAACCCGAATAGTTGGGCTCATTGTCGCCATTTTGCACTTCAACGAATACTGGACCGTAGGCCCTCATCCGAAGTTCTTTTTATCTAGAAGTCGGACAGTCGAGCTTTCTTTTGCTCTCATCTAGTCCTCGAAAAGGAGCTAGGATAGGGGCGAGTGTTGACTTTATTTTAGCCGCATTCTCATCGGTGTTGTGAAAAACAACCCGAATAGTTGGGCTCAAAGCTAGGTTGTAGCCATTTTGCACTTCAACAAACATTTCGACCGTAGGCCCTCATCCGAGTTCTTTTTATCTAGAAGTCGGTCGAGCTTTCTTTTGCTCTCATCTAGTCCTCGAAAAGGAGTTAGGATAGGGTGAGTGTTGACTTTATTTTAGCCGCATTTCATCGGTGTTGTGAAAACAACCCGTGGGGTCGAGGGGTTTGCCCGAGGTCGAGCGATTTTTGCTCTCATCGGGTTTGCCCGGGGGTCGAGCGATTTTTTGCTCTCATCGGGTTTGCCCGGGGGTCGAGCGCTTTTTTGCTCTCATCGGGGTTTTTTGCCCATCGAGGTTGAGTGCTTTTTGGACCGTAGGGTCTTTACTTGAGTTCCGTGATTCTAGAAGTCGGATCCGGTTCTCAAAAAGGAGCCGAAAATACCGTAATCTTTCTTATGAATCTTTGTTGAAGGAAGTAGTACATGTCTTTGTTGTCTAGGCGTAAAATCGCCGTAATTGAGAGATGTGCCATGAATTTTTATTGGGACTCCGCCTTCGCCATCGGGCTCAGAGGATCCCGGTCCTCGCTATTTTTGTTACTATGAAGGGACCTTCCCATGGGCCGAGTAGTTTGTGTCTTCCATCCGTTTTTGTATTTTCCTCGAGAACTAGATCGCCGGCTTGTAAGGTTCTTGGTTGAACGCTTTTGTCGTAATATCTTCTCGCCCCTTGCATGTATCTTGTCGATTGTAGTGTTGCATTGACTCGACTTCTTCTAAGCTATCCGATTTCTAGTCTCCCCGGTTTTCTCTCGCTTCTCCTTCGCTATATTGCTCAATTTTGGGAGATGTCCGTATCAAGTCGGCCGGTAGTAGTACGGCTTCGATCCGTATACTAGGAAGAAAGGCGAGTAACCAGCTTGCTCGCTTATTTGAGTTCTTAATCCCCGCACTACTTTGGGTAGTTCATCTATCCATTTTGTTCCGTAATCTTTTGAGGTCTTCATATAGTCTTGGTTTTAATCCCGCCAAGATGAGTCCGTTGGCTCTTTCTACTTGACCGCTTGCTTGAGGATGGGCCACCGATGCATAGTCAATGCTAAATCCAGCCTTGAGCCCAAATTTTGAATTCATTAGTCGTGAATGGTGATCCTAGGTCCGTAATTATCCTCGCTTTGGCATCCCAAATCTGCGCATAATTTCTTGATGAACTCTTGTGCTTTGGCCGAGCTATATTTTACTAACGGTTTGTATTCTATCCACTTGGTGAACTTGTCGATGGCCACTTAAAATGTACTCGAACCCTCCTTTGATTTCTTAAGTGGTCCGATTTGATCAAGCCCCCAAAGATGAGAACGGCCATGCCGGTGGGATGCATATTAGATTGTGAGTCGAACGTGTGCTTGTCTTGCAAACATTTGACAGCTTTTGCAAAGATTTGACTAGTTCTTCTGGGCCCTTTTAATGTCAAGTTGGCCAATAGAATCCTCGATCGAAAAGCTTTTCCCGACTAGTGTCCTTGAAGATGCATGATTCCCGCAAAGATCCCGAGTGCATTTCTAGTAATATTTCTTTCCCTCTCGTTGTTGATACGCATTTCAATAATACGCCCGATGATGCCGCTTTTTTGTAAAGATTATCTCCTACTAAGACGTAGTTTTTGCTTCGTCTGACACCCGAAGTTGCTTCTCGCTTTATTTCCGTGTAACTTTTTTTCCTTGATGTAATCTATGAATACTTGCATCCATGTTGAGTTGTCTGCGGCCGATCATTAGAATTTGCTCTTGCTCGCTTTTCTTCTTTTCGCCTTTTTTTTCGTCTCGACTTGATAGATGGTTTGTTTAATTCTTTTACAAAAACTCCAAATGGGTACTTTTGCCCTATCTCGAGCCTAGTTTGGCTAACACATCACCGCAACATTTGAATCTCGTAATATATGATGTATTTCTAGACCTTGAAAATTTTTCTCAAGCTTTCTCGATTTCTCAAGCAATAGGCATCCATGTTTTCCTTTGGTGCAATCCCATTCTTTATTGACTTGGTTGATTACTACCGCCGAATCTCCGTAGACTAGTAATCTTTTTGATTCCAAGTGATGTTGCGACTTGTAGGCCGTGGATGAGTGCTTCGTACTTTCTTCATTGTTGGTGGCTTGCCATAAAATTTGTAGAACATATCTCGAAGTTGTTTTCCATCAAAAGCGAGCAAGTAGTACTCCCCGCCCCCCCGCCTCCTAGTTTTAGAGATCCATCAAGTACATTTTCCAATGGTCTAGGATGGCGTTTTGGAGTAGGTTGTTGTATTTCACCATTCCGCAATGAAGCCTGGACAATGCTTGAGATTTGATTGCCTTTTTGGTGTGAATTTATCTTGAGTGCTCCGAGTTCAACCGCCCATTTTGAAATTCGCCCCCGTTGAGTCTCGGTTTCTTAGGATGTCTCCGAGTGGAAAATCTGTTACGACGACTACTTTGTGACCTTCAAAATAATGCCCGAGCTTCCTTGAAGTTATAAGTATTGCGTGAGAGTAGTTTTTGCACGTGAGGATATCTCACTTTTGATACCGTGAGTACTTCACTTATATAGTATAATCGGCCTTTGTACTTTGTAGATGTGTCCTTGTTCTTCTTTTCGACCATTAATAGCCGTGCTAACTAATCAAGAAGTTGCAAAGTGATGTAGAGCATGAGGTCTTCGCCTTTCTTTGGTGGTACTAATACCGAGATGTGCCGATGTATGCTTTTAGCTTGTCGGGCTTCTTGTGCTTCTTCATTCCATGTAAATTTGTCTCCTTTTTTAGTAATTTGAAAAAGGTAAGCCTTTTTCCCCTAGTCCGAGATGAATCTATTGAGTGCCGCCATGCAACCTCGTTAGTTTTTGTAGATCCTGATATCTCCCGGTGGGCCCATGTCGGTTATTGCCTTGATTTGTTTTGTGCTTGCTTCAATTCCTCTTTGGCCGACTAGAAATCCGAGTAGTTGCCCCGATGATACGCCAAATACACATTTGTTGGGGTTAAGTTTCCACTTCCATCTTTTGAGATTGTTGAAAGTTTGTTGTAGATCTTCAATCAAAGAGTCTCGGTTCTTTGTTTTGACGACTACGCCATCTACATATGCTTCCGCTGCTTTTTTCCAATTTGATCTCCCAAACAAGTCCGGATTGCTTTTTGGTATGTTGCTCCCGCGTTTTTGAGTCCAAAAGACATTGTTTTGTAACAATAGGCGCCGAAAGGTGTAATGAAAGAAGTTTTGCTTTGGTCTTCTTTTTTAGTGCAACCGTGATATCCCGAGTAGCAATCTAGAAAGGATAATAGAGCCGATCCCCGCCGTTGAATCCACTATCTCGATCAATTCTTGGTAATCCGAAAGGGTCCTTTGACAATGTTTGTTGAGGTCTCAGGTAGTCGACACACATACGCCATTCATCCGTGTTCTTTTGTGTACCGTAACAAGATTTGCCAACCAGCCCGGGTGTAAGATTTCTTTAATGAACCCCGCCGCTAGTAGTCGGGCTATTTCTTTTTTATTGCTTCCTTTTTGTCCGTGAAAACGTCGAAGTCTTTGTTTGATCGGTCTTGCTCCTTTGTTGACTTCAATTTTGTGCTCACCAACTCCCTTTGGGACTCCGGCATATCCGGGCCGGTTTCCGTGCAAATATATCCTTGTTGTCCCGTAAGAAGTTGGTGAGCGCGAAGTTCCTATTTGATAGGCAAAAGCGCCGATTGTGGCGCCTTTGATGGGTCACCCGTCCCTAGATCAATCTTTTTGGTGCCCTCTCCCTCACCGTGGTGAGTGTACTTTGTTTTTGGCCGGTATCTCCAGCTTTTTCTCGTTTATTTCAAGCATCGCCGAAGTTGATTTCACCTTGTACTTTTGAGGATATTTGTATTGCTTGTACGTCGCATCATATGCTCTTTTTAGATCTCCTCTCGAGAGAGTACTCCGTGTGGTCCCGCATCTTGAGTAGTAGATATGGATAATGTGGTATTGCTAAGAATTTTGCTAGCGCCGGTCTTCCTAATATCGCATGATATGATGATTCAAAATCTGCAACTTCAAATTTGATGAGCTCTCATTCCCGTAATTTGTAGGAGTTCCAAATGTTACCGGAAGTGTAATCTCCGTCCGAGAGGCATAGCCGGTCTCCCTGTACTATCCCATAAAAAGGTACGCCTGTGATCATTTTTGAGAATTCTGCTCCCATTTTCTTTTCAGTGGTGTCCGCAAATATGATATTGAGTCCCGCTCCTCCGCCGATGAGTACTTTGGTTATCAGCATGGCGGCAATTGTTGGTCCGAGTACTAATGGATATAGCCCCTCATGCTCCCAACACTTGTCCATTGGTCTTCCCGTGAGAACCGAATTGATATTGTGACCAGCTTTAAATATCCGGGTGTTGCCGGGCTCGCCGCCATGATTGTTCGCCAAGCAAGTTTGTCTTCTTGTTTGCTCCTAGAACCGGTACTCCCGAGAATATTACCGATATCGTTGTTTTGGATTTTGAAACCGTTATCACCGTGGTTGTCTTCTTTCTTTCTTCTTTTGTTTTCTTCCTTGTCTTGTTTGTCCTTTTCATATATTTTTCTTGAAATATGCGACACTCTCCCATTGGGTGGATTCCTCGTTGATGATAGATGCATTTCATGTTTTCGAGGTCTTCAAATCTTCTTGCCGGGTAGAATTTCTTTCTTTCTGGGATGCCACCATGTTGTCGAATATCTTTTTTGTTGTGGAATTTTGTCTGTTGTCTTGAATATTCCATCTTCTTGAGTTGTCTTGATATCTCGAGTTGTCTTGATAACCCGAAGTTGTTTTGGTTGTTCCATCTTGTGTTGTTTTGATCGCTCGAAGTTGTTTCTTCTCTCGTCTGCGTTGTTTCTCCTTTCTCGAAGTTGTTTCTATTGTCCGAAAATCTTTCTTGTTGTCTTTTCCTTCGTGATCATCTTTTCAATCGTTTTTTGAACTCCTCGCTTGTCCGAGGGTTTTCCTTGCGTAAAATCGTGAAACATCCATCTTACTTTTAAGCCGTATGAAAATGCTTCTATTACTTCTCTCTCGTGATGTCATGTACTTGTGCTCGAAGTTCTCCAAATCTTCTATAGAAGTCTCTCGAGGCTTTCTCCCCGGATTTTGCTTTAAACCTTTTAACTCGGCTTGCGTTATTGGGTGGATCAAGATTCCCGCAAAATTCTCGCAAAATGCTTTTTGAGGTCGCCCCATGCTTTGATAGATCCGGTCGTAGCTTATCGAACCACCGGAGTGGTAATGTTTCCGTGGCCATTGGAAAAAATAGTGCTTTTATATCGCCATCGCCTCCTGCTAGTTCTATAGATTGAGAATAAATCCTAAGCCATTGCATTGGTTCGCCTTTTGCCATCATATTTTGAATGATTGATGGTTTAAATTTGTGAGGTAGTTTGATCAGAGTAGTCTTCCTCGCGGGCAAGGAAATCTGCCGGGTACTTTTTTCCGGTCCTGTAGAAGTCGGAATCGCCTCGGCCGTCGTATCTTGAAATAATCCTCGGGGACTTCGGTGGTGTCGAGATCTTCCCCTCGTTTTCCCGTTTTTTCTCGGCCCAATCGTGATGAGGTTGAGCTCTTCTCCCATAATTTGGAGTTGATAATCTTTCGAAGCGGAAATCCTCCGAGTTCTTTTGACTTGTCCTGCTCGTGATGGTATGTGTCGGGAGGTACTTGGTCGCCTTGTATCCTTTGCGCAGATCTCCGAGTAGACTTCTAAGCCCGGCTTGTTCTTCACTTGGTCGCTGTATGGCATCAATTTCATTAATTAACTCTTGTATCTTGTTGATAGGATCAAGCCTTGTCCTTGCCGCGCCGCGCCTTTCCTGGCTTCTTTTTCTCTTTGATTTTTATTGTACTGCTGGTTAGCTTTCTTCATATTTGCGCCATGCTTTCTTTCGCTCATGAACTCGCTTCCTTCTTCCTCCTTTTTTTCTTGTTTTTCTTTCTCTTGCTCGCTTCGCTCCGCCGCCTTCCTTCTCTTGTGACGGAATTTGCCGGAATATCGCCTTCCGATTCTTCCAAGATCTCAGAGTCGGGTTGGACCGGTGGTACTAGAGGCCGCCTTTATCATGAAGACTTCTTCGCATGTTGGATGGATGGTCGAAGTTCTTCTCCTTCTAGAGGTTTACCGTATTGAAAAGGAAGGAAGGTAGAGTACTTATCTTGTTTGAAGATGTTCCATTGGTTGAGGTTGTAAGATTCCATTGCCTTCCCGAGTGATATTCGATATATTCGTGTCGAGTTGTTGAAACCGTAGTGAAAAGAACTCGGCTTGTCTTGTATATTTGGGTTTTCACCTTCCTCCGTGAGCTTGAGTCTTGAAAAATTTCTTGTATCTTTAGCTTGGGTCCTTGAAGTAGTCGACCATGGAGAATTTTGTTCTGCCCGGGCTTCACTGCACTCCAGCCCAAAACGGCGGTTGATCCCGCCCGAAAAATCATCATATGTAGGTCCGTCGAGCCTTTGACGCTGATTTCGGCCGAAAGCCCCTACCGGCACGCCTTTCACCGCCGGTGTTTGACCATCGATAGCCCGCCACGGGTTCCCGTAGCGCTTGATTCGATCTCGGCGAACAACTAGAACTCGGCGGTTTCACGCAAGAGACACACGGTTTATCCTGGTTCGAGCCCCGCCGCCGAGTAAAAGCTCTACCCATCCGCCTTGGCCTTTTGCGTTGATTGATGCCCGGATCGTGTATTGTTCGTCTGTTACAAAAAGAGGGTGCTCTAGCTCCTTTTTATAAGAGGAAAAGAGCCGTAGCTATGGTTTCTAGTCCTAGCCTGATCCATAAGAAGTGTCTTGTTCTTGATTATGAGGTTACTTTCTATTTGTCTAACTGATGGTCCGTAGATTCTACTTAGATTCGTCCTCTGTTTCTTGTCCCGACGGGAGCCGCATCGGTGAGTAGCCGCTTCACGTGACGATGCTCCTCCCTGGGCCGCCAAATGCCGCTGCCTCCTTGGGCCGCCTCATAGCCCAAGTAACTCGGCAATGGATCAATATTACACCCGTGATGTTTAAACAATGCACAAGGAAAGCTACATATGTAAACCAACGAACGACGAATAGTTTACCTCGAACTGCCGCGATCATCCGCATAGAGCTTGCCGCCGAGGTTGTGGCGGGGGGACGCCCGGTGAGGTCGTGGCCGCCCCGATCGACGAACCTCATGGCGGGGTGGGAACGGTCCGGCCACTACGCCGGGCAAGAAAGTACCGCCATGCCGGGTTTCCCTCCCGCCTCAGACGCCCGTGTCAAGGGGCTCGGTGGCCGGATCGTAGAACTCACCATGACGCCGCGAACCCGCTCTGCAATCGACCACCTTCCTCGTAGGCATTCGGGTTGGCCAACGCCGGCCCCTTCGCCGAGTCGTAGACGCTTGTCCTGATCTTTCGCTTTGCCCCCGTGAGACAGACGTACCCTGTGAACTTGTTGATCACTCCGCCACCATGCGACTGGGTCCACCGCAAGGAAAAACATAAGAACGATTACACGTGAATGAGAATGAATAAATAAACTAATGAATAAATAAATAAATCGGGTGTGAAGGGTACCCATGTGTCCATGTACGCCCGAGGGGCTGCCCTTGGTGGTGGGAAAGGCCCCTGCCTCCCTTGGCATGTCCGGGGATTTCTCGCGTTCGGCAGAGCCTCCGGGCGTTGGTTCATTTAGTCCACAATCGCCTCCCCAAAGAAATTCCATGTGCATTTTGCACCAATCAAAACGTGCATTTGAGTGATCACCCGAATTAGAAATGGACCGACTAATTTTTCCTACTCTACCCCGAGGTAGACTCCCCCGGGAGGTCGGGCTTCAGAGAGGATCATCGCCCCGGGTTTGCGACTGCGCCGACCGTCACACCTCGGTGGTAGTTGACAGGACCCGGGAGGTGCGCTCCTCAGAGTACATGTCCTTCGCGCCTCCATACGTATCTCTTGTTCTCGCACTACACGCTTATCTTCGCGTTCTGCCGCCGTTACCACTTCCTCGCATACGTATATCATGTATTACCTCGCATACGTGATATCGACCTTGTCCTTTTACTGGCCAAGTTGCTACCTCGCCAGTGCCAAGGGTGTCTTTGCCGACCGCTAGGAATGGCCGAGAGTCAAGACATTAGGGGCCGGCTTATCACTTTGCCACCGCCGTAAGGGGCAGATGCGTTGTTTACCGACGCCCTGCCTTTGGCAGTGGCAAAGGGATCTAAAGGCAGCAAAGCCCGTTTTCCCCGTAGTGCTCCCCTGCTTGAGTTCCTGTAGGGATCGGGATGCGGAGAATTTTTATCAAAAAAATAATAGTAGGGTTCATCCTTTTGTCGCTCTTAATTAAATTCACCAGACAACGTCCATGTCGCCAAGATTTTGCGGATATGTAAAGGTCTAATGTTTTGATGGGAAATAATTTAAGGTTACATGATA
>JADLZL010003578.1:0-62634 GCA_015844335.1 Chrysopogon serrulatus | reverse complement strand
CGATGCAAGAAGGCCGAGTGATTGCTTATGCTTCACGCCGGGCTGAGAAAGCATGAAGTCAACTATCCCACGCATGATCTTGAGTTAGCCGCAGCCTGTGCATGCCTTGAAGATATGGAGGCACTATCCGTTGGGAAATGTGTGCAATATCTATACAGATCACAAAAGTCTCAAGTACATTTTCACCCAACCCGAGCTTAACATGAGACAACGAAGATGGTTAGAGCTAATCAAGGACTATGACTTGACAAAGGCACTATCACCCCGGCAAGGCAAACGTAGTTGCGTATGCTTTGAGTCGTAGTCACATCATCTTGCCGTGAAGCCGCTGGTTGAAGAAAAATTCAATTTGATGCATCCCGCAAATCCCCGCATGATATCCAAGTTCGATGTTCTCTCGACCAACAGATCATTGAAGGTCAAAAGGCCGATCCCGGTATTTATCACCTCAAAGAGAGAATGAAGAAGGCACCAATTCCGCACTTTCGCTTGATGACGATGGTGTGCTTTGGTTCGACAATCGCCTTGTCGCACCGAAGGATCGAGAACTCAAGAATAGGATGATGGATGAAGCTCATCTTTCCAAGCTATCCATTCACCCCGAAGCAACAAGATGTATCATGACCCGAGACCTCGATATTGGTGGACCAAGATGAAGAAAGAGATAGCAAAGATATGTGGCTCGATGCGATACTTGTTGTCGTGTCAAAAGCTATTCACATGAAGCCGCGGGTTTATCAATCCGTTGCCGCCCTGATTGGAAGTGGGATGATATTAGTATGGATTTCATCACAGGTTTTGCCAACCACACAAAAAGGGAATGATTCGATCCGGGTGATCATCGATCGGTTAACCAAGACAGCTCACTTCTTACCCGCCAAGACCACTTACGTGACCACCTCATTATGCTGATCTCTACCTCTCCGAGATTGTTCGCTTGCATGGAGTTCCTAAGACCATTGTATCGATCGTGGATCGCAGCTTCACGCTGCTCATTTCGGGAACGCTTTTGCATGAAGGAATGGGTACCGAGTTGCTACACAAAGACTGCTTATCATCCTCAAACTTCGGTCGACCGAAAGGCTTAATCAAGTTCTTGAAGATATGTTGAGAGCTTGTGTGCTATCCGCTAAGGGATCATGGGAGTCATGGCTACCTTTGGCTGAGTTTTCCTACAACAATAGCTATCAAGAGAGTATCAAGATGGCACCATTTGAAGCTTTGTATGGCAGAAGTGTAGAACTCCATTGAACCGGGTCGAAGCGGAGAAAGGAGATACTACGGTATTGACTTTGTCCCCCGGTCAAGAGAAAGTTCGGATTATCCAAGAGCACATGAAAGCTGCTAGATCCCGACAAAAAGAGTTATGCCGACAATAGAAGAAGACCTTTGGTATTTGAAGTTGGTGACTATGTCTATCTTAGAGTTTCACCAAAGAAGGGTACACAGAGGTTTGGAGCCAAAAGGAAGCTTGCACCAAGATATGTAGGTCCATACAAGATTCTTGAAAGAAGAGGTGAAGTTGCTTATAAGTTAGAGTTGCCGTAATCTATGAGTTCTGCTCTTCCGATCTTTCACGCCTCTCAACCGAAGAAGTGTTTGCGTGTGCCTGAAGAAAGAATCGATGAGCAAGATTTGAAGTTAACAAATTTGATCTAGTATACAAAGAAGAGCCCGTCGAATTGTTGATAGCAAAGAGAGAGTTACCCGAATCGACTTGTGCGCATACAAGGTCGTGTGGAGCTACCATGATGATAGAGATGCATCATGGGAAACCGAGGAGTACCGAAAAGAAGTTTATCCCGAATTCCATAAAAACTGGTTAGTAAACCCAAATCTCGGACGAGATTTCTTTAAGGGGTAGGGGCAGAACACCTCGGTGTTAAGCTTGCATTAGGCCACAATTAATTAACTTAATCCTTCATCAAGCATGGCATAAGCATCAAGTCAAAACCCTAGCCTTGCATCTTGTCATTTCATGTGTTTTGCTCTTTAATTTTTATTGCTTAATTATGCTTGTTAATTAGTTAATTAATTGCCTTGCAAACAACTTGATCAAGCTTAGATTCACTTGCCCAGCAATTTGAAAGGTTTTAATAAAATTTATTGCAAAAAGAGTTGGTGCATTTTGGAGCAAAAGAAAATAAATTGGAAAATTCTCTTTTTATGCCCTAAAATTCAAAATGAATTTGCATTTCAAAATTTATTGAGAATTTTGAGATGAGCCTTAAATGAAAGTTGTTCATTTTAAACAGATCTACAACTTTTATTTTTAGAGCTTCTCTTGAAAATGCTTGTAAACTTGTCAAAAGTTGCATTTGGTTTTCAATTTCAAATTCAAATCAAAAAAAAAAAAGAAAAGCGAGCCACCAGCCCGCTTTCGGCCCACGCCCGGCCCACCGGCCCGGCCCACCCCGCGCGCCCCGCGCCCACGGACGCCGTGGCGACCGGGCGCAGAGCGCCGCCACGCGCTCCATCCATCAGACGCCCGCCGCCGCCGCCCGAAATACGGGCGAAAGGCCCCCGCCATGTCAGCGCCACCCCCGGCCGTCGCCAATTGGAAACAGCAGCAGTTCCATTTCCTTCGCCGCCCACTCGCCTCTGCTCGCTCCCCTTCGCCCGCCCGCTCGCAAAGACAGAAACACACCGCTGCCCGTCGCCGCAAGTGCACGGCGCGCCGACGAAGGCACCACCTCCGCTCGCCTTGCTCCACCCTCGCGCACCGCCCACCGCCGCCATTGCTTCGGTGCGGGGCCAATGCCGCCATTTCTTCTCGCGGCCGGCTGAGCCGAGTTTCACGGAGCTACGCCACGCGGCCGCCACCTTCCACCGCTGCGACGCCGCTTGCGCCAACGCATGTGAGACGCCGAGCTCGAATCGAAGCCCGGCGAACTCGTAGTACCGACATAGGGTCCTACATGGCCGCCACCAAGCTTGCCGCTGCCATGCACGCCACACGACGGCCATGCACGCGTCGAGCCTGAGCGCAATTCCGCACCCAAACCCTAGGCAATAGCCCACTCCGCACACGCCAAGACACGGTGCGCGCCTCACCGGGCCAACCGGGGCCGAGACGGCCACCGCACTCTCCGTGCGGCCGGCCAGCCGCCATCACCGCGGCTGAAGCTAGGGTTCACCTCCGCCCGCGCTGAAGCTGCAAGGTTACCACGCCCCGCCTCGTCGGTGGGAGCACACCCAAGGCGCTTTGGTCAAGGGCGGTGAGCTCGCCGCCGACGAGCCGGCGCCGGGCCGAGGCCGGCTGCCGCCTCGGCCTGGCCCGAGGGGCTCAGCCTGGCAGCGCCCACGGCCTGCTGGGCCGCCCACGAGCACTTAGGGTTTCGCCCTTTTCTTTTATTTGATTTCCAAAAAAGATTTAAATGGATTTGAATTTGTAAATGGTGCAAATGAACTCCAAATTTGGTGCAATTTGTTTTGTTAGGTTCATAGTGATGTGATCTATCTGTGAAAAATATGTGATGCAAGTTTTGAGATACTTTACTGTGTAGTTTTATTTATTTACTTAAATGGCTGAAATATGAGTAATTGCATAATAAATAGAGTATTGCTCTGAAAAATATGATTCTTGTTTTGCTAGACTTGTTATGTGATGTCGTTTCTAGGAAAAATACATGTCATGCATTTGCTGTAAAAAATATTGGAATATGATTTAATTTCATTTCTAGGCTGATTCTTGTATGATTTTTAATAAATAAAATATGTGGAATTATGCCTTGATAATTTCTACTGACTATTCTTGTGCTATGTAGTGTTAGATAAAAATATGAAATCTGTTGTTTGACACTTTTCACAGTGCAAAGTTGTGTAGTGTGTATTTCTGGCCTGTTGCTTCATATTTTTGTGTAGACTGTTGTACTTGGTAAAATGTGATGAAAAATTTATCATAGCTCTGTTATAGCATAGTGTAGCTCCTGTAATTTTTGTAGAATTTTCTGAACTGTCTAGACAGAGGTCACAGTTCAAGCCTATTTATTCACATGAAATGATAAGTAATTGGATTAAACGATTTAATGACTTTTATATCAATTCTTGTGCATTTTCAATTAAGTTATGCTTGCTGGTCATGCATTGAAGTACCACAACTGAAACGTGATATCTGGTTATGAGTAGTAGTACTTCTCTTATTTATGTATTGTGAGTATGTGTGTGTGCCGAGCCACACCACTCTTCTTGATGCATTTCTCTAAGTGTTTAGAGAAGAGATTTGCACATACTCAGTAAATAAGTTAGGTTGTTAGTAGAGAAGAGATATGCACCTACTCTGTCAAATAATTTATTAATCATCTCCATCCATGAGCATCATACGTTGTGCATTCATGATACTTATGCACGTGCATCGCATCATACAGAGTTCGCAAGAGGACCTCCCTTATTCGAAATCGAGGAGAATCGTCCGGAGGAACCGCAGCACGGCGCCGCAAGAGGAAGGAGAAGAGGAGGAGCTTCCAGAGTGCCCAGACCACCGCGCGTCTGATTTTGTGCAAGGCAAGCACCGGAGCATTTACTTACCTATGCTTTCTAACAGTCTAATTATGCTTTATGATTGTTGCATTAAGTATAGGAGTTGTGTGACACCGTTGTTTGCATTATATCCTTGCTTTACCATTGATTATCCTACCTTGATACACCCTGCTAGTCTAGGGCGAGTAATATGCTTAGCTTGCTTAGACGGTAGAAGTCGGGTGATTTCCTGTCATCCGCGAGATAGGTGGTTACCTATGATTGATGGAAAAGCTTACGTTGATATCATCTGGATAATGGCTATGGTTGATAATTGGAGACCGGACGGAGTCTTGTGGGGTTGTTGGACCATAGTGATTCCGTCTGTGTCGATTAAGGACCGTACCGTTGTTGTACCGCAAGTCATGTTGAACGCATGCCTCATGTTTAGCTGGGCCGGATAAGTCGTTCCGACCGCGAAGCCCAACACTATCCGGGCGGTTCTCGACCGTTCGCACCGTATTGGAGATGGATGGGGACCACGGGGGGCGCCAAGAGTAAGTCCGAGGTCCAGCATGGCTGGCTAAAGCGCGATCGGGCGGTCCCCTGGTGCGGTGGTTCCATGCGAGTCCGCTGCGTGCTTGTCTTCTGGATACGTGCCATGGTGACCTGTAGCTCACTTTAGCGGGTGAGTGTGGTTTGCATGAGGAATACCCCCCGAGCTCAGTAGTAATCGATTCGAATCGCCATCGTTCTGGGACGAAGGAACACTTGACTTGAGCTGCACCATCGTAGTAATGATTATGGAATGTGGTTAATGATGATGATGGGTTAAGGCGAGGTTTATAATTATGGATACTACTTGCTTGATTAATCTTGACTAATATACTGCCATGATGAATAGCATAGCTGCTCACCTAGCATAAATAGGGATGATTAAGCTGAGCTATCACTTTAAATGTTACTACTGCTTTTATGCATTATGAGTCGAGCTACCTCCCGATAAAGCCTATCATTCCTCCTTGGAGTCTTTTCTTTTGAGTCAGTCGGGTAAGTCTAGCCGAGTACATTCTCGTACTCGGGGTTTTTCCCGCTTGTTGTTGTGCGAGACGGGCATACCTACCACCTGCATCGCGAGACCTGTCTTTTCCCAAAGGGATTAGAAGACCTTGGGCAAGGTTAATCTTAATATTCTCCCCAACCGCTTTTGATGGATTGACTATCGAGCCGGGTAATCGTATTAATCTCAAATGTGTGAGTTGGGTTGAGCTTTTAAAACTATCTTGTTTCCGCTATTTGGATTTAAAGAACTCGGTTTGTAATAACTTTATTTCCGCACTCTGATGTTGTTGAACTATTTGCGAAATGTTGTAACATGCGAATGGTGACGCTAAACCGATACGATCTTGGTTGATGATGTTTGGTTTGAAATCCTTCGAGATTTCCGGACTACCGGGTTTATAACGGCTTAAGTGCGATAATTGCTTGCTTAGCGAGTGATTTTTCACTTATGCTTTTATAAATTGGTCGGTTCTGTTACAAGGCGGGAGATGATGTTGTTGAGGCGCGTGTCAGGAAGGAGGTTGAGGCGGTTTCAGAGCAGACCCTCGACAGGGACGGTGGCGGCGCGCTTCTCCTCTACGCGTGTGATGAGGTACCAGGAGCGCTCAGCTACCTGCTATGTGACCTTTCGTCTTGATGACCTCGTTGCCGGTAGATGGAAGGTCCCTCTCGTTGTGGATCGGGTCAGTAGAGGTAGCCTCATCGTCACTACTAGAGAACTCAGAGTTGAAGGCGACGTTCAAGTCGGTGGGGATGTCATCCATGACCTCCGTGGTCGAGAGCTCAGTAGCTGTGGCCAGGGTGGCGCCCGGAGGTATGGATGTGAGCTCCTGGCTAGTGACGCTAGGAAGCATGTTGGGGATGGCGGAGGTGGCGTCGAGCACGGGAGCGTACTCGTGGGCGACAAGGGCGGTGGAGTTGAGGCCGTGCTCATTGCGGATCTGGGCAGAGCCGAAGACTTTGGTGACAGAGAAGCTGAGTTCGTGCTCCTCCAGGCCGTGCGTAGGCTAGGCTACTCAAATAGAATGCCCCAGTTGTCGGTGATGATGGGCACCTTGTGCAGCTGCTCGAAGAACCCGCACTAGTTGCCAGCAACAACAGGTGTGTCGGGACCTGTGGTGATGGAGTCGCCGTTGTACGGCAGCGATGGCGTGGTAGTGATGGTGGTGGAGGCTGGCTTGTCATAGGGCTGATGGAGTCTGCCGATCTGAGATGAAAGCTCCTTGTGAAGCTTGCGAACCTCGGCTAGGAGCAACCAGTAATCGAGACTCATGGCGTGGTGGTGGTGGATTTCGTGGGCAGCAGAATTTTTGCTCTGAATACCAATTGTTAGCAACCTCCTCGATCAGATCACAAATAGCTCGAATCAGAGTACAAAACCTCGGGGGAGGGAGGTCTGGAGTTTAGAAAGCAAGGGAATCGGAGTAGAGAAGCACTACAGTAAGGTTGGAGAAGATCGGTAGTAGAGGAACCCAGGTATAGAGAGATAAAGGAGATTTGAGGAAGAACGGTAGCCCGGGGATAAGATTGATGTCTTCTAATTATGTGTTCGATGCCTTCTCCGTTGCCCCCTTCTCTCCTTTTGTAGTCCATCCAGTCAAGAACTAACAAGCCCACAACTCTTAGCCCATATGACAGTCCAAGGCCCAAGCATCCCTAACATTGGGTCAAAAGTAAAACCTATAGTAGACACTGAAATATTTTCTTTGAGGGCAGATGTAGTATTTCCATACTAAAATCTAACATAACACATCGTTAGAGAACATGGAAGCAACAAACATTGTCATCTAATTTAAGTTGAACGTTGAATTACGTGTTCTAGAATCATATAAGCAAAGGTATCTTCAAGGACAACTAGCAAAACTATGATGTTTACTACAATGTAAAACAATAATCTCTGACATCCAACTAATTTGTCGTAACAAATGTTTTTGTTTGAAGTTTAGTCGTCCAACAAGAAGTGTGCAGTCGTGCAGTTACGGATCCCATC
The DNA here is from genome assembly GCA_015844335.1 of Chrysopogon serrulatus. Classification (NCBI taxonomy): domain Eukaryota; kingdom Viridiplantae; phylum Streptophyta; class Magnoliopsida; order Poales; family Poaceae; genus Chrysopogon; species Chrysopogon serrulatus. Next base: position 55,124 of record JADLZL010003578.1, on the reverse strand, counting down.
CTACCAAACACATTCTTGAAGCTCATATATATACCTGAGTTGGCGGAATAAGCATGTGAGGCTTGTGGAAAACCTTAGTAAGCAAATTGCTTCGATCAAGATTTTCAAATCATAGTTGGATTTGGCTTGATGACTGCGGATTCGATTCGATTCGCTCTGGCTTTTTTTTATTTTTTTTAAATCAATTAATTGAGGTGGGCATGCAGGCAGCTGCAATGCCCACCTCGCTTAACCCAAAATGCACATCTCTCTTAAGTTTTTGTAATAGTGGTATTATTATAGAGATAGATAGATAGATAGATAGATAGATAGATAGACAGACAGATAGATAGATAGATAGATAGATAGATAGAGAGAGACAGACAGACAGACAGACAGAACAATCACAGACCGAAGTTTCTTTCTCAAAGAGATAGAACGCCAGATCCCATCCATTATCTAGACAGACAGACAGAGAAACAGCCATTGACCCAAGTTTCTTTCTTGAAGAGGTAGAAAGCCACCCCATCCAATATCGAGACAGACAGACAAATCTGTGCACAAAAATGCACCGTAGACAATGCACAAGTAGCATCTAATATTTGTATTTCCATTTATATCTCTGAAATTTATTATAGTATATCCACAGCATTAGTATGTCCATATCCATCAAGGATACAGAATTAGTTACCGCCGGCCACCGTCCTTCTATAAGTACCGAGTACACACACTCTGTTTGAGCAGATACGTACGCAGCACTCCTCTTCATTTGATCATGGCGTTCAGCAAGCGGCTAGAAGTTGTGGTTGCCGCCATCGCCTTGGCCCTGCTCCTCCTCACTCCACATCGTAAGTGGCCAGGAAACTCCTGCTTCAAACTTTCTGCAATATTTGTACGATGCAATAGCTAATGGTTGCATTATAAAATCTAAAAAGGGGTTGCAGTTGTAGCTGGAGCGGAAGCAGAAGCAGTAGCACTGTTATCCACATTCCCGATCAATTTTCCCTGCACTGGCAACGACAACAGGATTTGCCTTCCCCCTTGCATTGCATTGCACTGCACTGACGGATACTGCAATGGCACTACCTGCATATGCATCAAGCAGTTCCCTGGGGAAGCAGAGGCTGCTGGTGGATCTGGCTTGCTCAACTGATGATTATGTAGTTGGTGGCCGGGGCTTGTTAAATGATCAAAGAAACCCTGCATTGTTAAATAAAAGAGACTAATATACAATTAGGGGAGATGTGGGTTAGTTTGCCCTGCACCAGATTCATGCTAGTTATTTTATGGCCATCTGAATCTTTGACATATTTGTAATGTAATAGAAATTTATCGCAATTTTAAATGGTGGATCTGGCCATTTTTTTTGTGAAACTGGAGGGGCTGCAGCCCTTACAGGAGATTTATTGAAAAAAGTAACTAACTACAAAGAGGGAGGGCCAGTATGGCCAAAGTTCAAGAAACAAAGAACATGAAGCAAAACTGAAAACTCAGATCGTTTCTAAGAACTGAAGCCATTGATCGAACATGAAAGAAAGACCGTCGCTTACTCTCAGCTCTACCAGCTTTGCTTCTTTGAAGAAGTAACTTCTGCGTTCTGCCAGGTTCATCCTGTTTCCCCTGAATTTTAACTCATTCCTAGCTGTCAACATTACCCAGCAGATCAACGTGATTGTCTCCATGAAGAACCTCGAGTGTAGCTGGACTTTGAATGCGTTGAAGTTCTCGGTTGTTCTCTCATCAGGTACTGTTTTCAAGTTAAACATGCCCCAACAGTTATTCCCCTGAAGACTCTTCTTCTCCTCTGTTGCACAATTCGCAATTAAAGTTTTCCAGATGCATGTTCTTTCTTCTTAAAATGTTTCTTGTGCTTAATCTGTCCTTTAGGAGCAGCCATGAGAAGAGTTTGTGTTTGGGCTGGCATGAGTTTTTCCATATCCAGTTAAAAATAGGGTCAATTTGGTCGTGTCCAGTCAGAATTCTGTTAGCTTTTAAGGAGAATTTTGTTGGTCCTCCATTCAGAGCCCAAATGTCATTCTCTTCAGTTGCAGTGCTCCTGTTTTTTTTCCATTATTTCTGTTGAATCTGCCTCAGTCTGACGACCACATGAAACTAGCAGACTCAGACAACAACGAGTTCAAAACGTTTGCCTCAACATGTCTAAGAAGGAAAACGGCAAACATGTGCAGATTAAACATTTTGTTTACTAAGACTGATTTGTCCTTGACTAAAAGAATAACATTTAGGGAAGTCAACTCGAACAGTCTGGTTTAGCCATTTATCTTTCCAAAACATGCATGAGTGCCCATTTCTCAGCTGAATGAATGTCATTACTTTAGAGGGTTGAATTGGTTAGCACATTTTTCGAAAACCGATTACTTAGCACATCTCTCCACCAAAAACAACCTTCTTTGTCTGATCTGGTAAACTTCCATTCTTGTAGATTTTTTCCCAAACCAATGTAACCCATGGAATTTATTGTTGTTGAAGAATTTGTCTAGGTTTTTCATTAGCAAAGCTCTATTCTAACCTCTATTCTGGGTTTCAATGTTTATTAACGGATGATTTTTTTCCATGTTTTTTCTATTGCGCAGTACAATGCAGACGTTAACACGTACGCACCCTTATCCCCGTGAACACATGCATACAAACCCTACTTCTATAACCACCTCCGAAGACCAAGCCAGTAAATCATCAAGATTGATGAAGTCATCACATGCACCTCACTGTTGACGGAAACATCGCCTACCACTAGCACAAATGCTGTTAAACCCTATTCGCAAAAAACATATCAATAGAAGAATGCATGGTTGAATAGATAGATCAGTCCATTAGTATAGGTACAGTACATCTAGCTAGCTAGCTAGACAGATTAGTATTATTTTAGATAGATAGATAAATAGATTGATAACAATGGACTCGTGTGTCTTTTTTTATTTATAAGAGGTATATAAAGCTGGATCCCATCCCTTATTTGGAAACGAGATAGATAGAAATGGATATGCGATAGGTCAATTATTTTTGGATGAAATGGAGCGATGCATACGAAACAAACCATAGACAAGACAATGCAGGATATATATTTGGATTTCCGATCTCCACTTCAATTAATATATCTGCAACATTAGTATCTCCATATATGACCGTATCCATCAAGGATACAAAATTAGTTAACGCAGGCCACCGTCCTTCTATAACTACCGAGCGCGCATACACACACACACCCCCTATTTGAGCACATCGTAGCACTCCCTCTTCATTGATGAGCATGTCGTTCAGCAACCAGGCTGCGGTGACGGCCATCGCCTTGGCCCTGCTCTTCCTCACATCACACGGTAAGTGGCCAGGAAATTAAACTCCACAGCTTCAGAAATTCCGCAATTGCTAATGGTCGAATTATGAAATCTGAAAAGGGATTAATTTGTGGTTGCAGCTGCGGCTGGAGCCGAAGAAGAAACAGTAGTAGCACCGAGAAAGATATGCGAGTACATGATCAAGGTTCCCTGCTGGGGCAAAGACGCGATTTGCATTCCCATTTGCATTGCAAAGCACTACACAGGCGGTTTCTGCAACGTTGCCACCTGCATGTGCACCATTAAGTGCCCTGACGAGCCTCCGCTTGGGAAGCGTGGTGGCATGCTCAACTGACGGACTACGCGGATTGGAGGACGGCCAGTCTGCCAAATAAACTTTGAAATGTTACACATATAGGTGGGTTTGCCAAGTACCAGATTCATGCGAGTTATCTTATGATTGGTCATTTCAATCTCTAACACATCTGTAACGTAATGGGAATTTATCGCAATTTTAAATGGTGGGTCCAGCCATGTGTCCCTACATTTTGAACAGAGGATTATTTTTCGACCGAATTTTTTTTGTTGCTAGAGGAATAGTTGGGGATAGCAATAGGGCTGGATATTGAGCTAGTTTGGCTTGTTACAACTCGGCTAATTATAGCTTCACTCGTTAATATTTTGGCTCGACTTGGTTCGTTATATAAATGAGCTAGAAGAGCGGCTTGGCTTGGCTCGTTAAGTAGCTCAAGCTAGCTCGTTTCGCTCGCGAGCCAAATCATAAAAACACATTATAGAAAGATTATAAAAAGCATAAGAGCAACAAATACAAATTACTTATAAATTTAATATAGGAGAATATAATTCAAAACTGAAGCAAAATAAATAGGCAACATATGGATCCGAGGCCATCAAAGGATGTATAGCCATATGGGCCAAGTTAATTTAGTTTGTTGACTTATGAATTGACTGACTCCATCGAATTAACAAGCTGCTCGCATGCCAACTCGAGCTAGCTTGTTATAAAATCGAGCTAGCGCGTTATAAAACGGGTCGAGCTCGAGCCGAGCTAGCGAGTTTTGAGTTTTTCGTCCAGACTTGATAGCAATTGTATCCTTGACAGCACCACCCACTTGCTCATACCCCCTTGCATGGGTATATAGTCGAGCACCCACGGCTTCGTTTCAGTTATGCTACCGTCAATTATAATCCCTTCTAATTTTATTAAAGAACTTTTGAAGATAAATCTATTTATATGGTTTTTATATTTGCAAACTTAATAATTTAAAAATTATTTATGATTTATGTTCTGAATATTTGATTCAAACCTTATCTAAAATGATTTTTTCTATATAAAGGGAGTATGCAAGTTTTCGGCAACAGTCATCACAGGATGAAGATATTTGGACAAAAAAGTCTATTTTGGGTTCCCCAATTTTCACGAAAGTCTGCATATCATTCTTGAACTCTATAATCGGATAAAACACATCCCTCAACTTTTAAAACCGTTCATATTACATCCCTCGTGGTTTTCAATAGTGGTTTTGCTATAGTAAAAATGATTTCGCTACAGTAAAGGTGGTTTTATCTTTTTTATTTATTTCGGATAATTTCTTTAAAAATCATAATAAATTGAACAAAAACCATAAAATAGAAAATTTAATTTTGTTGGAATTTATATGAGTAGATCTACAAGGTGAACATATAATATGGTATACTTTAGTATAAAATTTTTATTGTATAATTTATTTTAATTATAAAAATGTACAGATATAAAGCTACAATAAAAACTTTATACTAAAGTATAATATATTATATGTTTATTGTGTAGATCTACTTATGTGAAGTTCAAAAAAAATAAATTTTCTATTTTATGATATTTATATGATTTACTGTGGATTTTCAAAGATTTAACTAAAATAATAAAAAAGCAAAACCACTATCGAAAAACCGCTGAGAGATGTAATAAGAACGGTTTTAAAAGTTGAGGGATATGTTTTATCCGATTATAGAGATTAGAGATGGCATGTAGACATTTGTGAAAATTGAGAGATCTAAAGTAGACTTTTTCCTATTTTGACTGAAAGCAACTCGCTTAGGCAGGCCCGATCGAATGAGGGTAGCCAAAAGAAGCAAGGAACCTCACCCGGTCGGATTACTTTCACTTGGGCCAACAACCAGCCATGAAAGGCAGACACGTATAGCGTGCCTTGACGTGTGCCTGGGTGCTTGAACCCAGAAGCACTGATGACCATTTTGTCCCTATATAAACTCTTTTATACAAAGTAAAGCCGAAAGTATAAGAGATGTGTTATATATATGCTAGGCCAATATATGTAGGAACTTGCACTGGGCTTTAGCCCCGGGCCTAAACGGTCTTTAGTCCCGGCTACGGAGTCGGGACTAAGGTTTCGGGACTAAATGTCCCACCTTTAGTCCCGGTTCCGTGGCCCGGAACTAAAAGTCCACCTTCAGTCCTGGTTGGTAACACCAACTGGGACTAAAGGGTGTGCCAGGATGCGCCACTTGGCCATCCCCTTTAGTCCCGGTTGGTGTTACCAACCGGGACTAAAGAGTTTTTTCTTTTCTTTGGATTTTCCATTTTGCCTTTTCAGTTTTTGATAAGAGAGAAGGCAAGCACCGACCCCAGGGGTCGAGACATTGTTTTATGAAAGGGAGTTTCTCATATAAAACGTGCTCAGCTGATTGACAGCAAGAAAAGGTACAAGTACATAGCGAAGTACATAATGCGAATCGAAAATGAAGAGAGAAAAAAGAAGGCTTATTAAGGATAGAAACGACGTAACTGCTCGATGTTCCTGACGTTTTTGACAACTTGCCCCTTGTCATCCTTCAGCTTGTACGCCCCCGGTCGGAGGACCTCGGCAATGGTGAAGGGTCCTTCCCACGGTGCCGTTAGCTTGTGACCCCCTTTGGTGTCCTGCCGCATACGTAAGACAAGGTCTCCGACGTTAAACGCTCGACTTTGTACCCGCCGAGCGTGGTGCCTACGTAGGGACTATAGGTACTTAGCAGAGTGAAGCAGCGCGATGTCATGGGCCTCATCGAGCTGGTCCATGGCATCTTCCGTTTTTCTTCTCTTTCCTCATTAATAATCTTGACCCGTGGGGCCCGTTTTTTTAGGTCGGTCGGCGCAACTCCTTTACCCCGTAAACCATATAGAAAGGGGTATGCCCGGTTGCTCTTAGGGCAGGGTCGTTCTCGAATCCACAAGATAGCAAAAGAAGCAAGAGCCATCGCCCGGTCATTACTTTGAGACGATTGAAGATCCAACAACTTCAAGCCATGAAGGATCATGCACGTATGCGTGCCTTGACCCATGCCTGGGTGCTTGAACCCAGAAGTAATCGATGACCATTTTGTCCCTATATAAACACCGGGAATTTTTTACAAAGTAAAGCCGAAAGTATTGTCCGTGATGATGTGTTGGGTACGCCAATATATGGTAAATGATATCGGTGAAGAATAGCACGCCTGGGACTTTGATGGTGGCAAGGGTTCGAGCCTTTATCCACTTTGTGAACTTATCAATTGCGACTAGAACGTGGGTGAAGCCCCCGGGCGCTTTGAGGAGGGGCCCTACTAGATCCTGGCCCCAGACCGCGAACGGCCACGTGAGGCGGATCGTCTGTAGGGCCTGCATCGGCAAATGTGTCCACTTGGCGTAATACTGACATCCCTCGCAGGACCGGACGATTTTTTCTTTGGATTTTCCATTTTGCCTTTTCAGTTTTAAAAACCTTGACGGTAAGCTTTGGCCACGATCGTTCGTGGCGCGGCGTGATGTCCACAAATGCCTACGTGGACATCCTCTAGTAGGGCACGCCCGTGAGCAATAGGAATGCATCAATGAAGGAAACCCGATTGATCTTTTTTATATAGCTCTCCCTCAATGATGACGAGACTTGGAAGGCTTATTAAGCTAGAAACCGAGCGTCTGTCCTTCCCACGTTCAAGATTTTTGACAAACGAGGCCCTTGTCATACGGCATCCTCCGGTCTTCTTCGGGAGGACCTCGGGCAATGGTGAAGGGTCCTTCCCACGGTGCCCTCCTCTTGCTCCCCCTAATTATGAAAACGGTAGGTTCGACAAGGTCTCCGGGGGTCATTCCTTGGGGTCGTACCGAACCGCCGTGGTGCCTACGAGAAGGTAGGATCTACTGCGGGGTCGACCGAGCCGCCTCCTCATTGGGGGTCGGCTCCGTCCTTCCCAACTTTCACCAAGGGCTGGACAAGATCTCTAGCGAATATCCCACTAGGGATATTGTCTCGATTCGAGGCCATCTTAGCTAGAGCGTCCGCCTCCTCGTTATCCCATCGAAGGACATGGCTTAGCTCTAGGCCGTCGAAGCATTCTTCGAGAGCTTCGCACCATCCCCGGCATACTGAATCTTGGGGTCGTGACGATTGAATGACCTGATCAACGACAAGCTACGAGTCGCCCCAGACATCCAGACGCTTCACGCCGAGTTCCTTGGCTATGCGCAAGCCGTTGACTAGAGCCTCATACTCAGTGATGTTGTTTGAGGCTTTGAAGTGAAGTCGTAGAGCATACTTCATTTTAACCCCGAGAGGTGAGATGAATACTAGACCGGCTCTGGCACCGCTTTTCATCAGAGAGCCATCGAAGAAGAGCTTCCAGCATTCATGCTGGATAGGAGCCGGAGGTAGCTGGACTTCGGTCCATTCCACGACAAAATCGGCCAGAACTTGCGACTTGATCGCCGTGCGAGCCGCGTAGCTGATTTCGTAACCCATTAGCTCGAGCGCCCACTTGGCTATCCGACCTATGGCCTCGGGGTTCTGAATGACCTCTCCTAAGGGGAAGGTTGATACCACGGTGATGGGGCGTGCCTCAAAGTAGTGCTTCAGCTTCCTCTTCGTGATAAGGAGGGCGTATGCCAACTTTTGGATCTGCGGATAGCGTGTCTTGGTGTTGGACAAGACCTCGCTAATGAAATAGACCGGGCGCTGCACTGTTCGAGTGCATCCCTCTTCGCTTCGCTCTACGATGTCCACAAATGCTTACCACACGGTGGTCGCATCCTCTGTAGAGGAGCAGAGGTTCCTCCTTCAATTGGAGGATGCATTGGGGAAGGAAACCCCTTCCTTGAGCTTATTTATATAGCCTCTTGAGCCTCAATGATGACCATGTGAACTGGTCGGCTTTCTTGAGGATTCGGTACAGGGGCAGACCCCATTCACCTAGGTGTGATATAAACTGACTGAGTGCGGCGAGACACCCCGTGATATGCTGCAACCTTTTAAGGTCCTGAATAGGCTTCATTTCGCTGATAGCCTTGATTTTGTCGAGGTTGGCTTCGATGCCTCGTTGCGAAACGATAAACCCCAGCAACATCCCTCTAGGGACCCCAAAAATGCACTTTTCGGGGTTGAGTTTGATGTGCCTTTCGTCGAGCCAAGCCAAGGTAGCTCCAGATCGACGAGGTTAGGATCGGCCTCGCTTGGACTTGACAATGATGTCGTCCACGTAAACTTCGACAGTCTCTCCGATGAGCTCGCCGAAGACTTTCACTATGCAAAGCTGGAAGGTTGCGCCCGCGTTCTTAAGCCCGAATGGCATGGTCACGTAATCCGAACGGGGTGATGAACGAGGTAGCGTGTTGATCGGACTCACGCATCTTAATCATGGATAACTTAGCTCTAGGCATCAAGGAAGCATAGGGTCTCGCACCTCAGGTGGTGGAGTCGGCGACCGATCAATGCTTGGGTAAAGGAAACGGATCCTTAGGGCACGCTTTGTTAAGACCAAGATAGTCAACACACATTCTCCATTTTCCGCCTTTCTTTTGGACAATGACAGGGATTAGCTAACCACTTGGGATGATACACTTCCTTAATGAACCCTAGAGCCTAATAATTTCTTAACCTCCTCACCAATTGTTTGACGCTTTACCTCATCGAAGCGGCGCAGCATACTTGTTTCAACCTTGGAGTTGGGATGAATCCATAAGGCGTGCTCGCACCTCCCTTCAATGCCGAGCCATGTCCGAAGGCCTCCACGCATTCATGCTTTGGATAGGAGGAGGAAGTAGACGGACTTTCCTCCATTTGGGGTCGATCCCGGCGCCGATCCACACCTTGATGCCGTCGGAGCTCGCGTAGTCGAGGGGCACAACCCATTAGTCCTCGGGCGCCCACTTGGCTATCCGCCCATGGCCTCGTCCGGTTATTTCCCGACCTCTCCTAGGGGAAGGTTGATGATGTACGGTGATGGGGTTCAGCCTCAAAACAGTGCTTGACTTCCTCTTCGCATAAGGAGGGCGCATGCCAACTTTTGGATCTGTGGATAGCGTGTCTTGGTGTTGGACAAGACCTTGAATGTAGGTGTAGTTTTGGACGGCCATGAACTTGGCATAGCATCCTCTTCGCCAACACTGCATGGTAAGAGCCGTGGAAGTTCACCACCTGAAATGTCAACACCTCGGTGCGAAAGTTAGTGTGAGTGCCAAACGTGACGGGCAGGTCGATCTACCCGACCGGCATGGCGTGCTGTCTAGGCACAACTCCGTGGAACGGTGCTCCCCAGGGTGGATCTTGACGCGGTTGACCCCCATGGCATTGATGGTGGTCTGGTAGATGATGTTGAGGCTGCTCCCCCCATCCATCAGCACCTTGGTGAGGCGCTTGGTACCGATGATGGGGTTGACGACAAGTGGATACCGCCCTGGATTCAGCACGTAGTTCGGATAGTCGGACTGGTCGAAGGTGATGGGATGCTTTGCCCATTTGGATGGTGCGGGCACGATTGTCTCGACTTGGCAGACCATGCACTGCTCAAGCTTGCGCTGCCGCCTCGTGGCGTAGTAGTCCGGTCCTCCGAAGATCATGAGACAATCGGTGACGTGGGGAAATCCTAACTCGTCCTCCCCCTGTTCATCGTTTTGGGAGGGCGATCCAGCTTTCTTCTTCGCCTCTGGCTTGCCCTTCTCTCCCCCAAGGAACTTGGAGATGAGACGACACTCGCGGAGAGTGTGTTTCACCACACCCTCATGATGGGGGCACGGCTGGTCCAGCTTCTTTTTGAAGTAGTCGGTTGGCGGCTTCGCCGGCGCCTTCTTCTTCCCCATGGTGTCGACTGCAGCAACGGGCTCACTGTCGTTCTGCCGTCGTCCTTTACGGCCCTTTTTTTCTTCTAGCCCTTGCGGTCAGAGGGGTCGTCATCACCCTCCTCCCGCTTGGCCTTGCCGTGGGAGTTGAAGATTGCGCCCACCGCGTCCTCCCCTGACGCAAAGCTGGTTGCCACGCCGAGGAATTCCTTGGTGGTACGAGGTGGGCGGCGCCCCAGCTCGTGCACCAAGGTCTTGTAGGATGTGCCGGAGATGAAGGCCCCGATCACGTTGGCGTCAGTGACGTGAGAGAGGCTCATGCACTGCTTGGAGAAGCGCTTGATGTAGTCACGCAGGGACTCGTCCGGCCTGGCTGGCATTTCGCTCCGGTATCCCGTGGGTTCCGTGCCCTGGAAGTTGCCAACGAAGATGTCGACGAGGTCCGCCCAACTGTTTATACACCCTTTAGGGGAGGTGCTCTAACCAAGTCCGCGCAGAATCGGCTAGATACAGAGGGAGGTTCCGTATGATGAAGTACTCGTGGTCGGATCCTCCCGCCTCGCATGCAAGGCGGTAGTCTTCCAGCCACATGCCGGGCTTCGTCTCCCCGCAGTACTTGGTGATGGTGGTCGACGCACGGAAGCGCCGTGGGAAGGGTGAGCGGAGAATGTGTCGCCCAAACGCCGGTGGTCCCGGGGGAGGCGGGCTCCGTCCCCCGTCCTCCTCAGGGTCAAAGCGCCCCCCTCGACGCGGGCTGTACTCCCGTGCCCGGGCGTTGAGAATGACCCGAGCATCTCGAACGGGCCCGACGCGTTCCTGCACCGATGGCAGGCTCTCTGAAGGCACCCGAGCCGGTTGGTGCACAGATGGCTCCCGGTCCCGGTGGCCGTCCATCGTGCGGTGACTTGGAGACGCTCCTCGACGCCGGGATCATGAGCTTTCCGCCTGCAGTACGGCGGCGTGATCCAGCAACTGCCAGATCTCCCGCTGAGTTCTCTACTCAGCAAGTGTTGTCGGTGGCGGTAGCTGTTGTAACAGAGCCGCCGCCGTTGCGACGTTTTGGCTCGCACGAGTGAAGAGTGGGGGACCATCATCATCCTCAAGAATCCACCGATGGACGTCACGGGCCATGCCTCGTGCCCGTCCAACTCGGCGGTGAGATGGGGAGGCGTCTCCCCGATGATGCTCATGGTCACGGTCGATCTTGCGTCGCTCGCCGTCGCGTTCGACATTGTCCATCGGCTGCCGCTGCTCATCAGAGCTGTCGGAACGTGAAGCCGGTGGAGTATGCGATCGTTGAGGTGACGGCGATCACTCAAGAGCTGGGTTACGTCATCGACCCGGCCTTCGGGAGTTTCTGCCATGAAACATGCCCAAAAGGGGTTGAAGCCGGGGCTATCATCGTCGCCCGAGCCGGTGTAGCCGTCGGAGTCCGGCATGAACATGGGTCCATCGTAGGACCCGTTCGCCGCCCAATCGTCGTCGCTGGAGTCGGGATACTCGTCAGAGTCTGGCATGAAGACGGGCTCGACGAGTGGCCCAGCTGCCGCCACGAGCTCAACATCTTCGGGGGTAGGTGTGATCCCCCTCAGGATGAGGTGCGCCATGGTGGTTATGGAGTCGTGGTACCCAAAGGGAGCCGTCTCGGATGCCTACTGGATAAGGACTGTCCGAGGGATCGGATCTCCTCCCGTCAGGTACTCCATGATGGCCTCGTACTGGTACGAGAGCAGGAAAATCTCCTCAAACCTGGGGTAGGGCCCTAGATAGGGCAGGAGCTGTCGATCCAACTCCGTGAGCTCCCGTACGTCAGCGGCTTGATGGTGTCGCCACGACGTCGAGTACCCCCGATGCGCATCTGGTGCCATGGTCGGGGTGGCGCTCGTGGTCGCTCGGGTCCGTGGTCAGCCACCGGCGTCGTCGGCCGGAGACTCACGCTTCCCATGGCAACCGCGAGGTCATCGATCGTATCGGGGGTTGGCCTGCGGCTCATGCCGTTAGCCCACGGTTCCTGCTTCTGTGCAGGACTGATGTCGTCAAGGTCAGGGAGGGTGACCTGCGGCTCGGGAGCCAACCAAGTCACGCCGTCCAAATCCAGCTCCCCGAAATGGATTCGGGCACCGGGAACGAGGTTGAGACGGTGCATGGCCACCTCGAGGTTGGTGGAATCATAGAAGTGCGCTTGCCCCCCTACCTGGTGCGCCAACTGTCGGCGTCGAGAATAGACACCAACGAGTAATCGAAAGAGAGCACACTTATCCTCGAGATGGTTTCCCGAGTGGACACGATGATGTATACTGGTTTGGGTAATTTACCCTACGTCCAGTGAGAGCGGAGTCGTGTTACTCAGGAGCTTGTATGGGCAGTACAAGAGGGGTCGAGAGAGGGACAAATTCCCAATTCTCGGAGTAAGAAAACTAGGTTCAGGTTTGAGTTGTTTCATGTGTGTAGTGTGAATCGGGTGATGGACACACACGTGCTTAGGGGCCCAAGTCCTCCCTTTTATAGTTCAAGGTGAGGCTCACAGGAGAGGGCATGTGCGTGTGGTGATCATGAAGTCGTGACTGGTAAGAATTGGGGCGTTCCTGGAAGCGTCGTGGTGCACTGTAGCAGGCGTCATCGTCCCTCCTCCAGGCCTTGTAGCCCTTTTAGGCAAGTAGGGCTATGCCCGAACGGGGTTGTGCGGTTTAGTTGACTGTAGGTACTCCCGGGTCAAATGTTGGCTTGTAGGGAGCCGTCCGTGGAGTCGTCAGGCGTGCAGGGTTGATTCCTGGCGTGTCTGATTTACCGTGCAGAATGCATCTAGGCTTGGTCGTCGTTCGCCGCGCGGCCATGGTGTTGGTACGAGCGGCACCCCTTTATTCGTACTGGTCGGGTCGAGCTGCCATGGGGTGGTACGAGGCCCGGCGCTCCCTACGGGAATGCATACATGGGGATCTCATACGTACCAAGACAGTACAGGGCTCAGCACCGCACCTGTTAGGTAGGAGGCGTGGGAGCAACAAAATGTTCCATGGTTACTTGGCGGCCCCGTCCTTCTCTACCAAAAGGTACACGGTGTACTCCCGTGACTGCTACGGAACTGTATGTCGCTATTGCTCGACTTGGAGGGAATCTACACGGTGCGTCCCGGCTCTGTTTGCTGGGGCGGGGTCGGACTCCAACCACTCCCCGCGATGGGTAGGGGTCGGTCGAATCGGAGTTCGTCCGGGGGGTCGATCCCCTGGCGGTAGTTTTATCCCACGGGCCTTAGCTGGCTGCTGCAGCTGGGCCAGAAGCGCTTTAAGCTTCGTGCCGTGGGCTTGGGCTGTAAAGACCCTAAGCTAACAAGATGTTTTTGTTTTTGAAATTTGTTTTATCCCGGTCCTTAGAGGGCCGTGGCTTTGACCCTCGACACATCACTAATTGCTAATTAAACTAAATATAACTAAATATTAAAATAAAGGAAACCCTAGACAAATAGTGACGAATTATAGAGAAAGAAAAAACCTAGCTACTCTTCTCTCTCTCACATGAGGTGAAACCCTAGATCTCAAATATGGGTGGGATTGAGCAAGAATGGGGGAAATGAGGCAAGAAACACATAAACTAACCTTTTTTAGTCACCTCCTCCGAAGAAATCAAGAGCAAAACCTCCCCCCTTTTATTTAGTAAAATCTGGACCTCTAAAGCTCTTCCATGGAAGAACTTGTCGAGCTACAGTTCTGTTGTCTGTGGTGGGGAGGAAGAATTAGGGTATATATATAGGAGAAGATCATCACTGGCGGTTCACTTAAGGAAACCGCCTGTGTAAATAGCTTTATTTTTACTGGCGGTTGATATAAGGAAACCGCCCCAAATATTCATTAGCAGCACGGCGGTTCCTTAAACCGCCGGTGTAAAAGCTATTTACACCGGGCGGTTCTCTTAAGGAACCGCCGGTGCTAGCCCTTTTCCACCGGGCGGTTTTAAAGTCAGGGGCCCGCTTGTCGATTTCCAGTATGGCGTCTCTAAGCTAAAATCGCCAGTGAAAATAAATCCCTACCGTCAAGACAAATGCTTTGTGCACTAGTGATAACTAAGAATCAAACTCACGATACTTGTCTACTTTGGAGCAATAGTACCTATCCAACTCTCGAATAAGACTTGAAAGAAGGTAGCTGGGTAAGGTTGCCAAAAGCTCTACGAAACACCAACTCTGACATGGTGAAATTGAAGACTAACAAAGTTGTCACCTCTGAAAGCTACCACAACTAACCGTAAGAATTGAGCGCAAACTCAGGTAAACTCTAGGCTAGACACCACGTCTACGCTATCGATTACTACTCTAATTACGCGTAATAACTAGAGCACTCAATACGAGCTAAGATCCCATAAACAAAGTAAAGTAAGAACAAAACTTATATAAATAGAAAACTTAGAGTTACCAACTGAAGAACTTAAAGAAAATTCGTCTCCGTAGAGGTACAAAGTTGAGGAAGATCCGATAAGCCGGCTCCTTTTCTACTGCCTCCTCTCCTCTCTCCCTATTTTCTACTTTACAAGAGCTTTGGAGATGAGAGTCTATCCTTTCGAGGGACGCCTCTACATCTCCATAATATGGTGCCCTCAACTACGGAATATTTTTTTATTTTTAACTCTTTATTGAAAGAAAATTAAAACCTAACATCAATTCTAAAGTATTTCAAAAGCTAACCCCTTTTTGCCGTGCCACGAGAGATGACACGGCAAAATAACTATGCCGCGTCATACATGGCGGCGCGACAAAAGATGACAGCGTGGCATAAAAAAGACAGGTAGGTGATATGGCTGGTGACGTGGCAGCCTTTTACCGCTCCATGCATGGTGGCGCGGCACAGGTGTTTTGCCGCGCCACCGGCTGGCCGCGGAGCGGCAAAAAGCATCTCATATGCATATGCAACAGTAGCCGGCCTTGTGATGCCACGCTGACATGACCAAGCAGGCAGGCATCTTTCTTTCTTCTTCTCTCATGCACACGCTACTCTGCCAGTGACATGACCACACTAGCCCTCTCTCAAGTTGCCTTTTTCATGCATGTGTACTTGGAATTTTATTATATACAGAATAAAGCACGTAGTATTTCATCGTCATTTTAAAATTACATGACATGCTTTTGCAACTGAAGATTGAGCTTATAGTGAATTTTGGATAAATAGTTATTATATATAAATCACTATCACATTTGCTTATGAGCTTGCTAGAAATTATTTACAGATTTTTACATTTGATCAAGACCATAAGAGGCATGGAGGCATAAGCACAAACTATCTGATAAGCAGATACTGATGTTTGCATTAAAACTCAAGTTAGTTTGTCTCGGAGTGAACTTTAGTGGACATAATTCGTGTGCCTTTTATACAGGTCTTTTATCTGTGAACTGTTTTTTCAGCAATGACCAACAAGGTATTTAGTGTATGCAACTGAGAGAGCTTATATTTTCAAAACTAGATGACCATTGAGAATGCTAACTAACAAGTTTCACAATATAAACAAAAAAATATGAATGGATATTTATGATGATCAGTTGGATTGACGTTTGCCACATGGAAGTGACACACTTTGATATAAATAAAGAGAGAGTTAGGACTGAGAAAATTGTACGTATTATAGCTTAGCTTAATAAGGGAGTTGGGTTATGGATTTGCATATTCTAAGTGACACAAAGTTCTCTTCAAATATTAATTTGGGCTTCACGACAATCTCTGGATACCATAACATTTTGCTGCAATGAGGCACAACTGCAGTGCGTGCATACTGTATTATAGAAAATACGTGTAATATTTATATTTTAAAATTTTTTTATTATAAAACTAGATCTAAAAATCTTTTTGATAATACTAATTATAATATTAATTAATATTATTTATTATTTATTAAAATTATTGATATTTATTTATTGAGAAACAACGCCACTTATTTAATAAGTATGGAGGAATTATAGTGTATTGCATGCAGAGCACTGTACGGAGTAGTCTGAAACAACACTGCCGCACAGTGTGCGTATGTTCACCTGTCCGTTCACATGTCCTAGTACACATCATGCCCAGGTCTGTGACGGACGACTGACTGACCCGACAGCCGGCCGGCCGGTCATCATGATCATCATCACATCATGGATGCATGGCTCATGGAGGGAGGAAGAAGGCCTAGCTGGAACGAACGCCGCATGAACCCAATAGTAACGCGCGCGCGACGTACTGCAGCTGGAAACCGATAGAGCCATGTGCCTGTGGCCGTGGCAGCACAGCGCTGCAACACCTGTAGTCGTCACTCGTCAGTCTCGTCCTTGCTACAATAGCTATTACTAGTTTACTAGTTTAAAATAATACTCCCTGTTTGACTTTTTGCCGCACCATAGATTCATAGATCTTTCCAGTGGCGCGGCAAATAATATTTATTATTTTTAAAAATTACCGGCATTTATTTATTTCCACCATGCATGCATTTTGCGCACCATGGCTGGCCAGTGGCGCGACAAAACACTGCCACGCCACACTGGCGCGGTAAAAACTTTCCACGTCACTCGTGCGTCTTTTTTATGCCACGCTGTTATCATTTGTCGTGCCACCGTGCATGTCACGGCATAATTATTTTATCGTGGCGCGACAAAAGGGGTTAGTTTTTGAAATACTTTGAAATTGATGTTAGGTTTTGATTTTCTTTCAATAAAGAGTTAAAAATAAAAAAATTTCCAACTAGGAGGGTTTACCTCTTTATTTATAGCCTAGAAAGCCTCCCACCTCTTCTAAACAGATGTTGACATTTCTAACGTCACTATTAAAAATAGAGATAAATCCTATCCCTAATAACGACGCCAGAAATGTTGGGTATTATAATTACTTGTCATTAGCAACTAGCCACATTTGAATTACTAACATTCCTAAACATGAAGTAGGTTGTCATCCCCAATTATATTGCTAGAAAATTATCATAGATTTATATTGTACTTATTGTGACTAGGCAGATAAAATATATGAATAAGATATGAATGTAAACTAATAGGTTCTGCAAGCGGACAGATAATTATATCGTTGTAGCATTTCACCTAGGGAAGTATCCAGGTTGTCGATTTATAATTATACCTCTAGGAAGACTATGTAATAAACTATTATTGTCATATTGATGAATTAAATGAATAATTGATATTATCTACGTACTCTAATCTTAACAGCCAGAAGTCACAAGATAAAGATAGATAGATATGGGTGATAGCATAATCATCAAGTATCATAATTAAGGATAATCATCAGAGCATCTTACTAGTCATAATCATAGCTAGCCATTAAATAAACTAGGGAAATAAGTCTATAACTGCGTCAATTGAATAACTCTAATTAGTGCAACTACATCTAATCATCATTGCTAATTCAACCCTAAATCATTATTACATGTAAAGAGGCATCAACTAATGAGGATATTAAGATCTAAGTCACCTCCTTCGCGACCGTGCCCATGTTAGTCCTACATACGGGGGTGGACTACAGAGGAACTAACGTAGCTATCACCTACGCAGACTACCACACGTCTCGGCATATCAGGGTGCACTCGCAGATAAACACGACATCTAGACACCACGTCTACATATCGCCTATCATCTACCCATTGTACATATGGATAAACGCTATACGAGCAATTACATGAATTCAATAAGATCGAAGTAACTAAACTAGACATATAATCAAAGTAGACAATGACTATTGCAATTAAGAACATATAAATATATTTAGAGTAAAGTCTCCCTAATCTGAATATTGAATACAATAAAGTAACTAAGAACTAGATGTATTACCGAACTCTTGCGCTCCAGCCAGACGCCCGGGGCTCCAGATCCGATGAAGAACTAGATCTCCTCTACTTCCAATCTAGCTAGCTAATCCTATGAACTAGAAGGCTCTTGATGAACTTGAAGGCTCTTGATGCTTGATGGCCTGAGGCCTTGATGAATAATGAATTGGCTCTCTCCAGGGGGGTCTACCCATGTATTTATAGTCCGGTGGGATGCGCGTGCGCCGCAGGATCAAACCGACTTAACCAACGGTGGAGATGAAAACCCTAGACGCCAGGAGGAAGGTTCTGGAAGCAGGAGGGCAGAGGCCCCAGGGGGGCGCCGCCCGGCCCTAGGGTGGGGCCGGCCGGCCCCACCTGGCGGTGGCTCGCCCTCCCGTCTCTTCGGGTGTCTTCTGGATTCTTCCTGAGTCTTCCCGCGATGTCCTTCGTGGCGGATAAGTTTTGTGGTTTATTTGTACTTGAATCCCTCCTTTTTAGCTTTTCTGGAAATCTCCCTGGAAATTACAGAATATGCAAAACTCGTGGAAATTATCAGATAAATCCCTCGACTAGTGTGTTTTCTTGTTTCCTTTTGGGTGAAAAGCTCTAGTAAAAGTTGACGCTAACAGGTGTCAACAATACCCCCAAGCTTTACCTTTTGCCAGTCCCTTGGCAAACACACCAAGCCTAAATGTTTATATTTGGATCAGGAGTTGCTACAATATCATTATACTTTCCAGTACACATGCTTTCAAATAAAATTTCCTCTGGATCAGACAATGTGTACTTTAACCTTCAAACTTACTCATTTTACCTGTAATATGGGGCTTCACAGCTTTTGCATAAGTCTTGAATAGTCGAAAGATAGAACAATCAAGCTAAACACTATGTCTCAAATTCTTTGTATTACTATTATTCCAGAGTTTTTTGATAAGTTTTCAGAATAAAACTCAGAGCTTCATTGTATGACATCCTCAAATCTCTTAGTGTATGCGGTATTTGTGGTTCTCTCTTGAGGCATTAATGTTCTTATGCCTCCTATAGCTAAAGATCTATAAAGTGGAGCTTATAGAAGTGGTAATAACAAGGATAGGCTTACTTGCAAAACATGTATTGTGAAGTCAACTAATGGATCCACAGAGAATCGAGGCATACAATCAAACCAAGATGTGCATGTGTATGAAATATGATGGATAGGTGTTTATGTGTTATTTATGGCTAACTCCTATTTCTATTTTTTTGCTCTTCGGGAATGATTCTCTTTTAAAACTTTCTTAGGAAAGACATGGGCTATCTTTATTTCTTTTTATTCAGGGAGGCGGGTATCTAGTACCCATTGTTTTAATTGCTGGGACATTTGTCCATCTTTTACTCCCCTTTTCTTTTCTTTCTTTCTTTCTTTTCTTTCACTTTTCTTTTCTTTATTTTACATAGCCACATGTATCCTTTGAATATAATGAATGAATTAAGAGGTATGATCAGGACTTAGAGCATTAAAAGACAGGGGTCATCCTATAGGTTTTTGGTATATATTTTTGTGTCCTCTCCCAGTGTAGGAGGTGAATATTTTATGATGAACATGTATGGAAATATGGTGAATGATTGTGATTACTCCTTAAAGTAGGAATAATGCATATGTGGACTGGAGTGTGCAAGTGATTCTTGGTTTTAAAAGCATGACAAGACTCTCATAAGGTATACAACATAGGTTGACTGAACTCAATGCAAAGCAAGTAGCTTAAATATAAAAAGGTTTTCCTATCCTCTAAGATATTTATTCTAGCTTTGGTAGGAATTCATATTTATCATACAAGAGCTCATCATGTAAATTTTAGATTTTTAAAATAAATCCTCCAGAACATAGCGGTGCTAGGAACAAGATAAATAGCAGCTCAACTTTCATGATCATATCAATTAACTACCTAGACTCGACGTAAGCTTATACCTCCACAATTAAGGTTTAGAATAAATTCTCCAATTAAAATATCAATGCTTAGAACCGAGAAGATTTTAAGTTTGACAAGTAGGTACTTAGTAAGCATTATAACAGAGCAACTATTCATCATCTCCAAGACAATTTTATTGTTCAACAAATTTAATAGCTCTAGCCTGGACTAAATTTATACTCTAATAAATATGAAACTAAATATTTATTTGGTTTTATCTTTTTATAGTTTTAATATCTAACACAAGACTCTATGACTTTGTGGACCTTCATGTGCCCACATATTTTTGGTATTTTATGACTATTTATAGTAGACTCAAAAATCGCTTAGGTGTAGTCACCTGATAACTAGGGGATGCTCCTCCCCCAAGCTTGATGATTGCAATATCTGGTGTAGATGTTCTTTAGAGCGAACTAGCTAGCAGCAAACCCGGTGGTTGCCACTGATAGTCTTTCTCCTTGCTCTGATGTTGTTCCTGCATAAATACTCCACAAGAAACCAAAACTCGAGGCTCGAATATAATTATGGGTTAGCGGTCAGCCAAAGAGTAATTGATCACTTTTATGAGTTATCTTTAAATGTTATCCGATTTAAGTAGGATTAAATTTCTTTTTAAATTTTCTTTTTATGATGCAAAAATTAAATATGAATGCTATATTTTTGTCATTTTATTTTTATGCCGCCACAGTGGATATTCCTTCGGAAAATACCATAGGGTATCAACATGGGGCTTAATGATGCCATGAATAATACAGTAAATATTTTTGCTAATCTTTTAATATGTTAACAGATAATGCTACTAGTTGAATTTAAATTACTAATGCATTTAATAAGATAACTATCATTCTGATCTTATGGCTAGGGTACGGAATTTAAAGTCTACCGACAGGACTTAGACAGAGGTAAACACTTACTCAGTGGGTTCATCGTCTGAGGTAACCTCAGTCAACTCCCCGTCTCGTGGTGATGCGTCGCGTGCTTCCTTCCATCTCGCTTCGGTCTCTTTTGCTTTTTTCTCTTCTAGCTTCTGCTCTTCTTCTTTGTTTGCCTTCTCCCACGCTTCTAATCGTGCTAGGATCTCCTCCTTTTCTTCCTTGGCGATCTGGTCCATCCTTTCTGCTTCTTCTGCCTAGCTACTCCAGCGAGGCATATGCGTGTTCTCTTCTTGCTCCAAGAAGCGATCTTCATATTTCACGATCTTGCCAGGAAAGTCTTCCCATCCACAGTGAGGCTGAGCAGTCTGACGGTGTACTTGATGTCTTCTCCTGTTGCGTTGCTTTCTGGACTGTTCATGGTTATTTAATGTTCTGAATTGACAGCGTACCTTTCCGGTAGGTAGGTTGAAGTGGATGTATCCGGATCCGATATAGATGTTGGCGTTGGCAGTGTAGAGGAACGGTCTTCCCAAGAGAATCGGGGAATCATCGTCTCCCTGCATGTCAAGGACTAGAAAATCTGTAGGTATATATTGTCCTTGTATCCTTACCATAACATCCTTGACTATTCCTTCAGGAAATCTCAGTGATTGGTCCGCCATCTGCAATTGAATACATGTTGGGTATAAAGGTAAATCAAACAATTCATCGTATACCTATTTTGACATTACGTTGCAGCCTGATCCAGTGTCGCAGACGGTGTGAGGAAAGGTGGTGTCTTTAATTGTGTATTCAATGATTGGGACACCTGGATCACCTCTCTTGATTAGAAATGGCTTGGGTAGCCGGTGGTTGTTGGTATTTTTAAAATCACTTTACGTATCCCTAACATGATGCCAAAAACCAAGGATAAATAATCTACACGCAGTAACTCTTAATTAGAATATATCCGCAAGCGCACAGATAATTCTTCCGTTGTAGCATTTCACCCAGAGTAAGTATTCCAAGTATCGTTAATTTGTTTTATGCTAAAAGGATAAAGCAGCATTCTATCTATTAGGAGTGGGTTGCTAGGATTAAGAATTAACTCTATCATAACCTATTACACCAATGCTTTAGCAATAACTAGTCAACAGTAACGATAAATAATAAATGATAAATGAGTAATTAAGATAGATGGTATTCCAGAGCTAGAACATAGAGACTCTCTAATGTAGTAAAGCAACCTAGGGATTCAATTTAGAAATAAAGAAACCTATGTAATTACTAGTATAAAGTCTACAGCCTACACCATTGCTACACATTTTCATCTATAGTGCAATAAACTCAGAAAACATCATAAGGAGCATCAACTAATGAGGATATTACGACAATGAAGTCATCTCCTTCGCGACCATACTCGGCTAGTCCTACGTACGGGGGGTGGACTACAGAGGAACCAACGCAGCTGTCACCTATGTGGACTACCACACGACCCGGCACATCAGGGTGCCTCCGTAGGTACACAATATATCTAGACACCACGTCTACATAATGTGCACCACCTGACCCACTCGAGTATTGAATCAGGCGCTTTACGATCATATAACAATAATCATCATAAACTACATCTATATCGAATGTGAAACTAGAATAAACTAAGAACTGAATAAATAGCAATATATTAAAGTAGAGCAAAGTCATAATGAAATACAAGATAAATTACCAAATTCTAGAAGACAGATCTGAAATCGAGCGGAGCCCCGATCTCTACTTGAATCTTGGTAGACGACTAAACTAAGAACTTGAAGAACTAGAGCTCTACTTCTAATCTCTGGAAACCCTAACTTCTAACTACTCTTGATGAATGAAGCAGGAGGAATGAATTGGTGCCCCTCCTTTTATAGCCCGGTGGAGTGCACGCGCGCCGCAGGATCAAACCGACTCAACCAACGGTGGAGATGAAAACCCTAGCCGCCAGGAGAAGGTTCCAGGCCGGGGGGCCAAACCCTAGCCCCAGGGGCCGGGCGGGCGCCAGGGCCGGCCGGCCCCACCGGGTGGTGGCTGTGGCCCCCGCTCCTTCGGGTGTCTTCTGGAGTCTTCTTGAATCCTCTGGTGATGTTGTTGCGTCGCGGTTAAGTTTCGTGGTAAATTTGCATTGAAATCCTTCTTTTAACCTTTTCTAGAAAATCACCTGAAAATTTCACAAATAACCAAAACTTGTGGAATTTGTCAGATAAAACCCTATTAGTCTACTTATTGCCTGTTTAGGAGCTATTGTTGACGGTATAAAATTTGGACTTAGTGACCGTCAACAGTGGTCATTTTCTGTGTTGGGAGCGGTGATTAGTTTTGTCGTCTTCTCAGGTGCATGCTTGGTCCTCCTCCATCTTCTATTGTTTCAATTGTTCTTCTTCTTGGCATTGGGTGCGATTCTTGCTCTTCTTGTTGTTGAAATTGCTTCGGGGCTGCAGGAGCTTTTAGGACGCGATTCTTGAATGTGAATCTCTCCTTCTTGTTTTTGATGGACAAGACGATCTTGGCGAACTCCGCATAAATGATGGCTTTTATTATGCACAGGAATGGTCTGCCCAGAATGATGGGTGCCTTCCCATCTACTCCTATCTTCATGACCACGAAGTCAACTGGAACATATGATTGCCCTACTCGAATGACAACTTCTTCTAGTACTCTCTTAGGGTAGCAAATGGACTGATCTGCAAGCTGCAAGCGCATGTTCGTGTATAACAGGGGATCATTTAATATTTTCTCATAAATTACCTTAGGCATAATGTTGACACTAGCGCCGAAGTCGCAGATAGCCTCTGGAAAGCTATGGCATCCTATGGAGATAGGAAATGACAGGTCTTCCAGGGTCTTCCATCTTCTCTGGTAGAGAGTGGTCAATCCACTGTACATCTGCAGGCTCAATATGATATTGGGTTGTATTGTGAATATCAACAAGGTTAGCAATTTCTAAATCTTCTGGTTGGCCTGGAATCTTACCTTTCTCTAATGGAGGTACAACAGCAGCTAACTGAGCTAATTGTGATTCTAACATTTTATTAAAGCTATGCTGATTCTTTATTGCTAAAGCAAAAGTATCCATTCTAGCATGTATGTTTTCCAAAGTTTTGTCATTTGATGTTAGCTTCCTAGTCATTTGATCTAGCAGTTTAGATTGACTAGTAACTAATTCTCTTAAAGGCGGAAGGTTATAATTATTGAAGTTGTTACTTGGTTGTTACCTTGGTAATTACCTTATCGAGATTGTTGATTCCACCCTTAATTTTGTTGAGGACGATAGTAGGTGTTGTTGTTGATGAAGTTCACATCCTCTTGCATTGTAGGGTAGCTGATAGCTGAGTGCCCATAGTCTCTACATTCTACACATGTCATATGGGAATCATTGACGTGTATGACTTCTTTCTTCTCTATGTCGAGCTTCTTCATAATGAGGTCTAGCTTGACAGTGACTATGTCAGCTTCTTTGAAATGATGGATTCCTCCTCCCTTCTTGCGAGGCTGAGTACGTTCTTCATTGCATGTTGAGTTTGATGCCATCTTCTCGAGAAGTGCTTTAGCATCAGTGAGCTTTAGTGACAGGAAAGCTCCCCCAGCTGTAGCATCAATAGACTCATGGGTGCTAGAGATGAGTCCGTGATAAAAAGTCTGCATTAACAACCACTCCTCTATCCCATGATGAGGACAGTCTTCAATATAGTTCTAGAATCTTTCCCATGCTTCAGTGAATGATTCATCATGTTGTTGATGGAAATTTGAAATCTTCCCATGCAGAGCATTGATCTTAGTTGTAGGAAAGAACTTTGCTAGGAAAGCAGTTGAGCATAGGTCCCATGCAGTGTGTTTATCTTTGTTGATATAGAACCACTGCTTACCTTTCCCCAATAATGAGAACGGAAAAAGTCAGAGTAAGATAGCATCTTTTGATACTCCTCTGATAGTGAAGGTACTGCAAATCTCTAGGAAGTATTGTAAGTGTGCACTTGTATCTTCATGTTCTTTTCCACAGAATTGGCTGGCTTGAACCATGGTAATGAGAGCAGGCTTGAGCTCGAATCCATTCTCCCCAGTGTTGACTGCTGGTCTAGTCCGGATGTTTGCTGTTGTTGGGGTAGAGAATTCTCGTAGTGACTTCTCAGCCTTGTCTTCAAACATAGGAGCTAGGTTTTCACCAAACTGATCTTCTGCTTGTTCTTCTACTTCTTCAAATTCTTCTTTCAGTGTTGGAGCTAGCTCCCTTGAAGAGTTAGCTTGAGCAGGTGTTCTTGATGGTGACTCGAATTTTTCCTTATTTTTGCAAGCTTTTTCTTTCTAAGGAGTTTCTCTGGATCGTCAGTGAAGTTCTTTAGAAGAGAAAAACCATTCATTCATCACCCTGCATAAGATAAGAAAATGATAACAACGAAGAGTGTACCTGACAGAATTAGAGATCGATTGATAATATAAGTTTATCCTTGTGTATACAAATGATCAATATGTTCTAAGTTTATTGTGCCTTCCCCGGCAACTGCGCCAGAAATGCTTGTTGGCATTTCTAACGTCACTATTAAAAATAGAGATAAATCCTATCCCTAATAACGACGCCAGAAATGCTGGGTATTATAATTACTTGTCATTAGCAACTAGCCACATTTGAATTACTAACATTCCTAAACATGAAGTAGGTTGTCATCCCCAATTATATTGCTAGAAAATTTTCATAGATTTATATTGTACTTATTGTGACTAGGCAGATAAAATATATGAATCAGATATGAATGTAAACTAATAGGTTCTGCAAGAGGGCAGATAATTATACCGTTATAGCATTTCACCTAGGGAAGCATCCAGGTTGTCGATTTATAATTATACCTCTAGGAAGACTATGTAATAAACTATTATTGTCATATTGATGAATTAAATGAATAATCGATATTATCAACGTACTCTAATCTTAATAGGTAGAGGTCACAAGATAAAGATAGATAGATATGGGTGATAGCATAATCATCAAGTATCATAATTAAGGATAATCATCAGAGCATCTTACTAGTCATAATCATAGCTAGCCATTAAATAAACTAGGGAAATAAGTCTATAACTGCATCAATTGAATAACTCTAATTAGTGCAACTACATTTAATCATCATTGCTAATTCAACCCTAAATTATTATTACATGTAAAGAGGCATCAACTAATGAGGATATTAAGATCTAAGTCACCTCCTTCGTGACCGTGCCCATGCTAGTCCTACATACGGGGGGTGGACTACAGAGGAACTAACGTAGCTGTCACCTACGTAGACTACCACACATCCCGACATATCAGGGTGCACTCGCAGATAAACAAGACATCTAGACACCATGTCTACATATCGCCTATCATCTACCCATTGTACATATGGATAAATGCTATAGACCAATTACATGAATTCAATAAGATCGAAGTAACTAAACTAGACATATAATCAAAGTAGACAATGACCATTGCAATTAAGAATATATGAATATATTTAGAGTAAAGTCTCCCTGATCTGAATATTGAATACAATAAAGTAATTAAGAACTAGATCTATTACCGAACTCTTGCGCTCCAAAGGGGCCCCTGGCTCCCCGATCCGATGAAGAACTAGATCTCCTCTACTTCTAATCTAGCTAGCTAATCCTATGAACTAGAAGGCTCTTGATGAACTTGAAGGCTCTTGATGCTTGATGGCTTGAGGCCATGATGAATAATAAATTGGCTCTCTCCAGGGGGAGTCTACCCATGTATTTATAGTCCGGTGGGATATGCGTGCGCCGCAGGATCAAACCGACTTAACCAACGGTGGAGATGAAAACCCTAGGCGCCAGGAGGAAGGTTCTTGAAGCGGGAGGCGAGGGCCCCGGGGGGCGCCGCCCGCCCTAGGGTGGGGCCGGCCCCCCACCCGGCGGTGGCTCGCCCTCCCATCTCTTCGGGTGTCTTATGGATCCTTCCTGAGTCTTTCCGCGATGTCCTTCGTGGTGGATAAGTTTTGTGGTTTATTTGCACTTGAATCCTTCCTTTTCAGCTTTTCTGGAAATCTCCCTGGAAATTACAGAATATGCAAAACTCGTGGAAACTGTTAGATAAATCCCTAGACTAGCGTGTTTTCTTGTTTCCTTTTGGGTGAAAAGCTCTAGTAAAAGTTGAAGCTAACAGGTGTCAACAACAGGCGATGTGGGACTAATTCTTCCACCGTTTGCTTGTTGGGCCAAACCGACTTTGGCAACGGTGAAGATGCAAACCCTAAGGCGGTAGGAGGCCGTCCGTCGAAGCGGTCCCCGATTGGGCTCTGGAGGGCGCCGGGCGGCACCGAGGTGGGGCCAGGCGGCCCCACCCTGTAGCAGGTGGGCCCTAGCTGCGGTACGTAGCCTTCTGGTGCCTTCTAGAGTATTCTAGTGTTAGTTTTGGTGTAGAATTAATATCTTTTGACTCGAGACTCTGAATATAGCAGATGATATATCTGTTTCAATCGTCTCGACGAGCTCGTTGCAGTGGTGTAGTCCAATTCATCATTTGAGATAATTCTATTCTATGCAAAATTGGATATACCTGCAAAATGATCGAGAACATCACAACTCGTGAAACTCGTTAGAATTAAACCCTACAACTATGCTTTATGATTCTGTTCATGTTAATTCATGCAATAATTAATGGTATAAAATAGGCATTAAGGACCATCAACATGATGAACTTTGAATTCATGTGATGATGACTTTTTCTAATCAACACATGGTTAGAATAATATATATAAATGTTTATACATACTTGTAAGATGGTGGGGCTTCGTTGTTGATGGATCATGAATGTTCGGGCACCATGGATTCTTCATTATCTGCCATGTCTTGTTCTTATCGAATTTTGCTAGAAGGTTGGAATAGTTGATATCCTGCTTATTCCACAACTCAACAAAATAGGGGTAATCCTACTAAAGCTAGTGGTAGACTAGATTCGTAAATATTAAGATCAATATCAAAATCTTTATGCTAATTGTTTCCCCAGCAATGGTCCTAAAAATGCTTGTTGGTATTTCTTATGCATAATTAACATATAAAGGATTCCGCATGCGCATAGAAAATCATTGTAGCATTTTACCGAGAGTATTCCAGGTATCGTTATTTATATTTTACCACTAAAAAACAATAGATAAAGACATTGATAGTTTACCATCATATATCTACTAACTTAATACACCAACTAGACTAAAGTAGAGGGTAAATGATAGATCATAGGAATTATGTATATATGACATACGCAGGAGAATTCTATGATAGAAGAGTAGATAGCTAAAGTAAGAGGACAACGGGAGAGTTTAAGGTTCCTAAATACTTCTCTATTACTTAGGTTCTATAATAACTAATTTATGGAAGGTAAAGCAATCACACAATAGCACTTCGGGACATTGGAACACTAGTCACGGAAACAAGTGTGAAAGGACTAGGAAGCTCCGACTACGGTCCTACAAACACCAACCCTAACATGGTGGAATACGTCGGCCGTCAGGGCTGTCACCATCTAGGGCTACCGCAACTATATGTTGGACTGGGTGCAATCTCAGGTAACCTATATTCTAGATGCCATGTCTATACTATGAAATACTATAATCATAATTAATAACTAGAGCACCCGATGCGGACGGAGATCCTATACTAAAGTATAACAACTATACTAATAACCAATTAAATATAATGCATAAAAGTAAATAGAGAACATGAAATATATTAAACCATAAGTCTTACAAAAATAGATACAAAGATATACAAAAACTCTGATGACTCCTTCGAAGACTCCTCCAGAACCCAGGCTTAGGGCCGCTCTCCCTAACTCTCAACTAGAACTAATCTACTACATTGAAAAGTTTAGCCCTAATTCTCTAGAGATGAGAGGTCATCCATTCGAGGGATGCCTCTACATCTCTATAATAATGTGGTGCCCAAAATCTGAGGGCCTACCCCTTTATTTATAGCCTAGAAAAGCCTCCCACTTCTTCTAGACAGGCGATGTGGGACTAATTCTTTCACTGTTTGCTCTGTTGGGCCATTATACATTTTACTTGGGCCTTTCAATCATCCCTCATGTGAGCCCACTCAAGAAAGCAGCTTGGGGCACCTTTTTTGGGTCTCTATCGTGCCATATGAGCCTCTTCTCACATCATGGGCCTTGCTTGGGCGTGGGGCCCATTAGTGGTTATTCTCCTTTATTTGTAAAATTAATATCTTTTCACTCCGGACTCTAAATATAGCAAATGATATGTCCGTTTTGATCGTATTGATGAGCCTGTCGCAATGGTTTAGTCCAAATCATTATTTGAAATACTTTTATTTGATGGAAAATTAGATATACCTATAAAATGATTGAGAACAACACAACTCGTGGAAGTCATTAGAATCAAACCCTACAACTATGCTTTATGGTTGATATCATGTTATATTGAGCAATAGTTGATGGTATAAAATAGGCATTAAGAACTATCAACACACAGCTCAGAACAACATGAAGAAGAGCAATATCCTGCCCACCATGACACCAAAACGCCTCAAAGAAGCGAATGGCGGCAGCATTGGCCTCCGGCGAAGGGTTCCAATAAGCTTTGGTTTCCTTAGCCTCAACGGAGCCATAATGCTCACACGATGAGTCTTGAAGGGCTTGCGTGAAGGCACGAAAAGACTCCATCGAAGCATATTCACGGCCCACCACTATAAGGTCGGTGACTCCATGGAGCTCGTTGGCGAGCCAGGAGAGGAATTGATCCACCGGCATGTCCGCAGGTGGGGTGGCCTCTTCGCCACTGCTCATCAGGAGGTCCTTGTAAACTTTGGCCACCTTTTGGGCTTTGATGGTGTTGCTTCATCGCTCTTCCTGGCTTGTCTTCTGAAGAGTGGACCAACTTGCCTTAGCCTTCGTAGCCTCCTCCTCCGCGGTGGTCAACTTCCTCTCCATTTCGGAGGTGGCAGCCTTCGCGCCCTTTAGATCTCTTTTCAACGTAGAAATCTTCTCATCCCTGGTCTTCAACTCGCGCTCATAATTTTTGCGTTGTGCAAGAACCATCTTCTGCAACGCCTGGCCAAGAAGCGCACTCTGCAAAGAGAAAACATGTTTTCATAGTAAAAAAGAAATACAATGTGCAGTTAACGTTAATAGCGAAATGTAACTCACGCTGATAGCATGGAAGTTCATGGCCGCGGTCAAGTCGATGTACAAGCTATGCAGTAGATCTTGCTCCAGCTAGGGGGCACCAAAGGACCCTAGACACGCATCAGCAAGAAGAAGAAGAGTGCCCTCGCGGTTCGGGAGCATGCTAGAACGAACGAGATTCACGTCCGCGACTAGTCGGGAACTTGAAGGCATTCCTAAAGAACAAGCAATCCAGTAAGTCTCCTCTCGAGCAGGCTCATCTTTGCCAAAGGAGCTTGAACCCGAGTACAATCGCATCACATTGTTATTAGAACATCGAGGGCCCAAGCGAATCTCCCTGTGACCAAAGAGTACAAACCGGGCGTTGGCACGCAAAATACACACCAAACAGTCAAAAAGCTCGGACTTACCAGTCTCCAGACGGGGATTGGATGGCTGCAAAGACGTAGAGTCCCACTCGAAGCCACTTTGGGCCTCTTGGGGTCCGGCTCCGTCGATGCCGCCATGGAGGAACACGAATTCTTGCACGGTCCCTTGGCGAATATATCACCGACCGACATATCGCCAGTCCTGGCAATGGCAGCATGAGGGTCAGCAACCTTATAGGTCATCATGACGCCGAGATCCTCACTATCCTGAAAGACGAATGTACAAATAAACACAGAGTCAAGCGAACAAAAGAGTACAGGTTCATTAAACGTAAAGTAATCATCCAAAGAGGCAACAAAAGGAAAATAACACTACCGAAGAAAGCGAAATATGCCTGTAGTCGCGAGTCTTGCCATGAACAACATTTTGGCTGCGACGACCCAGAGGGCGAGCCAATTCGCAGCCGATTTGTACATCTGTCGGCTCAACGAAACGGCCCACTTTCCATTTCGTGGATTCTAGAATAGTTGTAGCCCTTTTTCCTCCTCAACCCTGTCCTCGCCCCCATCCTCGACCTTGACCTCGTCCGCGAATGACCGGAGCCGAGTTACCAGCTTCGGGCTGAGGGGCTGGGTCAATCGGATCCGCATAGTAAATTTTCATCGCATCAAACACCCGGTTCAGCCTTCAGAAGCTGGGAAGCCATTTGCTCTTCGCAGTATGTTCCTTTGAATTGTAAGGACCGATCACAGCGTCGGCCTGACCTTCAATTTATTGCACGTAATCAAAGTCGCAATCATAGGCCCTCGGCCGAGACAACAGGTCCTCGATATCCACCTTTACTCACAAACTCAGAAAAACCAGACCCCAGCTATAGGGGCCACTGTCCTAAGACAACCCATTCTTCAACCAGATCACGGCTAATCTGTCGCCACTAAGTCATGATTGTCGACACTCATTTAGTGTCAACTTTTACTAGGACAGTATACTTAAGGGAGAACATGAAAACACACTAGTCTAGGGATTTATCTGACAATTTCCACGAGTTTTGGTGATTTGTGAAATTTCCAGAGGATTTTCTAGAAAAGGCTAAAAGAAGGATTTTGATGTAAATTTACCACGAAACTTAACTGCGATGCAACTACATCGCCAACGGACTCAGGAAGGGTCTAGAAGATAGCCGAAGCAGCGGGGCGCACAGCGGAGTCCAGGTGGGGCCGGTCGGCGCCCTAATTCCACCGATCGCCGCCGCCTTCTGGAGTCTTCCTCCCACTGTTGCTTAGAGTCCAATCAAAGCATCCCTACGTCGATTTTAGGTCAGTTTGATCCGACGGTGCATATGAGATGAAGACGTGAATCGCTGACGTGGCGGTTCCTTGCCCTCTACTCTACCTCGGCCTATATAATGACGCCCCAAAGCTCCTCCAAGAGGCATTCTACACCCCGGTGCTTCATATTCTCTACATAGATTAGGGTTAGGGTCCCTCTAGTTGATCTAGTTCTAGTTCATCTAGATCTAGTTCATCTAGATGTAGCAATTAGGAGAGACTAATTCTTCTAGATCTAGTCTTGTTTAGAGATTAGAGAGATTGAGTAGAGGAGTAGAGATTCTAGAGGAGCTCCGGCATGTCGGCGCTTCTTCGTGGCTGTATTCTTCTAGATTCAGCTTTCTCGTCCAGAGCTGCGTTCTGAGGTACTTTTGTATTTACCATTTCGATTTAAGTAAGCAACTTTTTCTTATTCGTTCTTTGGTTCACATCTCATATTGAGGACTTTGATCTTGGTCATTACTTGGTTGAAGTAGTATTTCGTAGTGTAGGCGTGGTGTCTAGGCTAGATTTACTTGTGGATGTCCCCTAATTAGCCGGATAGTGGTAGCTCGCGTAGGTGACTTTATAGCTACGTTGAATCCTCTGTAGTCCACTTCCCATTGATAGGACAGATAGGCTTATAGGTGTCTGGTAGGTAGATTACTCTGTTTCTTCTCCTATTCAGGTCACTTATCTGATAAGATGATATTATACAAAGTTTACTGAAATTAGAACTGGATTACATTAACTATTTTTTTTTTTTATGATCTAGCCTAATTGTAGGATTAAGTCTATACATACTTTGTCATCATCATAACTGTTCCCTGTAGATACGATATTTAAAACCTCTGGGTAAAATGTGATACTGGTATGATATCTATGCGCTTGCGGATAATCCTACTTAAAACTTATTTAAATGAAGTGTAGTTAAAAATACCAACAAGCATTTTTGGCGCCGTTGCCGGGGAAACGGTTTGCTGATTTTGACTTAGTCTAGCTTAATCTTGTATTATACTTTTATCTTTTCCTGTTTTTATCCCAGTCTCTTCATTATTTTTATGTTCGTCCTTATGGATGTCTTTAATTTTATTTCTATCTGTCTTTATGACATGCGCGAAAGCTTTAGGCCACCAAAATCTATAGAACCTATCATAACATCTGGCTATGAGCTGTGTCCATGTCTAATTAATATGATTTGGAATAATTTATCACCCGAACTAGATACGGAAGTCTTGGTAGGTAAAACACAATCATTTCATTCCTAAGATTTAGCTATCGATCCTAAACCTTTGAAATCCCACTTTAATGATTTAGATTTCCAGTTGGCTAAAATGCTCCTAAATCAATACAAATCAGATCGTCTCAAAAGAGCATCTTAGGAAAAGTGTAGTCAAATTCCTTTCCCTCCTAAAAGATATTGGAAAGAGTACAAGAATGGTATGTTGAATGATGCCATAGAAGAAGAGCCAAGCTACTTAGGAATAAATTCTATCTTCTCCCCTTCTATGCCCACAATAAATGTATTTAAACCCATATCTAAACCTATCCTTAACCCCAATGAATCTTTCATGCTCTTTTTACTAAACTTTATAATAATCCTAGAAATCTATCAAGGTAGACATCTAAAGAAGCATGTTGCGGCAGTATAGTGGTCCACTTCATTCTTGATGGTGTTCACGCATGTTGTTGCATCTAGTTGATTGCAGCCAATTCCCACACATGCTGCTTCATAGTTCAAAGAAAACTCATTGATAATACAGTTCACCAATTGTCTTAAAAAGCCTAATAAAACCAGTGCATACAGCTTTTGGAGAATAGTAAATAAAACCAGTGCATACCAATTGTCTTAAGAAGGCTAATAAAACCACTGCATACACCAATTGTCCACAAACTGTATTATCAAGATTCTAGCACAGATATATTGAAGATAGGCTAACAAAAACCAAAGGTTTACATACAATACTAAAACATTTCTCAGCAATGTGTATGGGCAGCCCCTCCTCCTTTTTTTTTCTGGGCTTGGGACCAGCTATGCAAAACAATATTATTGTTTCCTTAAAATCGCATAGGCGGAGTTCCCTACCCACCCACCCTAAAAAGAAATACAGAAACAAAATTTTTTTTATTTTTTTGTTTTTGTTTCTTTTTTTTTTTGTTTTTTTACTGAGCTAATAAGAAGTAATACAAGTATTGCGCGCACACAATGTTCAAGCGGAAACACATGCGCCCACAAGCAGCAGGACAAACCAATATGCCATCGTACTGAAATTAACTTGCAGCATCGAGCTGAACCTGCGAGACATTAAGAAAGAAGAAAAAGAATGTTCAGCACAACACATTAACGACTGATGAAGATCACTGGAACGGCCGGTATATGCAGCATGGATGTAATGTACAAGATGTAGTAATAAGATGGAAAAGTAACAATAATGGTGGGATAAGAGGCCCTGGAGAGAGAGTGTGCGTACGTACGTACATTATATTTGCAGTCAACCGAACCGATTCAACCGCTGGGCGTGACAGCGACTTGATCGCCAGCCGGCGATGAGATTTGGCCTTCGTTTTCTGCTCCGGACTGGATGGAATTGCATGATTGAGAAGAGGGAATTTGCATGGTTCGTGAAACAAGTTGACAGCTGGCAGTCGGAAGCTACCGTCCGCCCAGACATAACATATACTTCTTGGTGCGAAAAGAAAAGAGCAGCTAGTAGTATACGTACCTGGTCGCCGAAAAAATGGATACTTATTGGAACTGGAATGTGTTTTTCTTGCTCCCTCAGCGCAGCCACTGCTTTCTCCACGTCACCTGCAGAGGCACCCTCACAATTGACATATACTTCGACACAGCAGATTCCTGAAGGAAGGCACTGCAGGCCCAGATTGTCGCAGCTACCGTTTCCATCCGTATACAAGGACCTGACAGGGACATGAAACGAAATCTTTTCCAGGTATGGCATCACGGTCGCGGTCGGTGCTACTGATCTCCTGCTGCTGCTGCTGTGCTGGTCCGACTCTGCTATTCTGGATCTACCAAAGGCCACACCACCCCCATTATTCCAAATGCTTAATGAAACACTAGTGGGGTCTTCGTTGTCGAGAACCAAGTGGAACATGTAGCCAGTCAACGAGAACATTCTCACATTCTTAAACAAGCCATCGCCCGCAGTTATATTTACTTCAGCTGACGAGGAAGCCATGGACGACAGCCGAGGTGTTTGCAAAGTCAAGGAACGGAGCTCTGGCAACCCACCTATGACTCGCAGACCTGCCTCGTCCAAATGATATAGACTCAAGCACAAGCTGCTGAGGTTGGGGAAATACACGGCACTGATCCATGATGGCACCCGATGGAAGTACAAATAATAACTAAAAAACAACTCCCGGAGATGCCGCGGTAGCACAACTGTGCCCCACTCCCCCGACCACGCCCTGTGCCGACCACCATTTTCCAACACGCCTAGACTCTGGAGCTTGTGGAGCTTGCCTAGTGACTGCACTAGCTCTGACTGCACCTCCTCATTCAACCTACCGAGGATAAGCAGCACCCTGGCTTCGCTCAGGTTGCCAAGATCCTTCATAAATTGCAGCTTGGACTCGTCATTCAGGTCGTCGATATCTATTTCCAGAACCTCCAATAACTTCAACTTCGTCAGGAGTTCATCCCGCGCCTTTACAGATTCAGCGCCACGCAGGCAGACCAACTGCGTTAACTGGCACACGCCCAATGGTAGTACCCTAGTGCCAAAACCGCACACGTCAAGTGTCTGTAGAAACTTGAGTTTTCCTATTTCCTCCGGGAGCTCGTAACTACTACCACCAAACATATCTCGTAGACCAAGGTACCTCAAATGTAGCAGATTTCCAATGTGCTTAAGACCCTGCTGCCAGAAGGTCGAAGGTACTCTGCATTCATCTAAAGCCAGCACACGCAGGAGTTCAAACCTGGGATGCAGGACCCAACTCTCAATGTCACACCCAGAAGCAACCAGCGACCTCACTGCTGCCATGGCCCTAGTATGCTCAGTAATTTCCTTCATCATTCTCTTATGGTAAGCTAACCTGCGCACCTTGTTTCGTGGAGAAGGTGATGTTCCTTGGTCAGCATTACTATTTGAGACAATGGTCACAAAGTTCTCCTTATCGGACAAGCCACGGATGAGATCAAGCACCATGTCATGAACACGGCAGCCATGTACTACGCCCATCCATTGCACCTCGACCAACTGGATCATGCTTCTATTTATGAGCTCATGGAAGTATTCCTCTCCCCTCTCAAACAAGCTGGTTCCTGGTTTCCTCTCTATGAAACCTTCAGCTATCCACCTCAATATCAAAGATCCTTTTCTCAATCACGGTGTCTTCTGGATACACACTTAGATACAATAAGCAAGCCTTAAGATTCGGAGGCAGATCATAGTAGCTAAGAGACAATATCCACTCAGTATCATCTACCTGCTGGTTACCCATACCACCATAGAAACCAGGAGAGTTGCACACATCAAACCATTCTTCTCTTGATTTACCCACCAACAAGCTAGCCATTGTGATGATAGCCAATGGTATACCACCACATTTGTGTAGAATTTTTTCAGATGCCTCCTCAGGATGACTAGTAGGACCTTCGGCTTCGCTACCAAACAACCTTGTGTAAAACAATTTTTTTGAGTTATCATATGAAAGTGTCTCTAGTTCATAAACCTCGTCCTCGCTGCTGCTTACTTCTCTTTTACGAGTAGCTGTGATTACTCTACTTCCACTATTTTGCTGATCGAAAGCTGACTTGATTGTTTTCCATGTTGTTGCATCCCATACATCATCAATAACGATGAAGTACCTACCAACATGAAGTACAAATTAATAGCCAAATTAAGTCGGTAAACATTTCATGCACCTAAGCAGAAAAGACGACGAGAATATATAGAATATCTTTTACAAGAAATCGCAGATAAAGAAATTAGGAATATAATTATATAAATTTTCTAAAACAATATATATACCCAGTTTTATGTAGGCATGTGACTCTATTAATTAATTCTATATAAAGCTCACATGTTTACATGATTTACAACCAAGAGATAGCATATTAGGGAGTATCTATATATAAATAATCTACAGCCAAAATAAATATATATTATTAATTAATTCTAGATAAAGCTCATATGTTTACATGAATTACAACCAAGAGATAGCATATTATGGAGTATCTATATATAAATAATCTACAGCCTATATATAGTGAACAATACATTTGAATAGTGCACACCTAAGAGATATAGCACAGAGCACTCGTTATATTATGCAGCATTAAAACCTATACATTTCTGACATGTCGATAAGAAACTA
Organism: Chrysopogon serrulatus; assembly: GCA_015844335.1. NCBI lineage: Eukaryota > Viridiplantae > Streptophyta > Magnoliopsida > Poales > Poaceae > Chrysopogon > Chrysopogon serrulatus. The sequence continues at coordinate 18,013 of JADLZL010003578.1, read as the reverse complement.
CCACAGTTTAACAATTTTAAGTAACGGAATATAATCAGCGACATGAGTGAAACTAAGAATTTCTCATTTATACTTACCAGTATTTTTTCAGGAAAATACACATAACTAGATTAGAAACAATAACTCAAATATGTACGCCTGATGGAAATATGGTGCACATATATCAAACTAGGTAGGTATTATGGCACTTGTGTAAGAAAGAAATTATTTAAACTAGGTAGGTATTATGGCACTTCTGTAAGAAAGAAATTATTATTTGTAACCTAGTATACCTTTGCATATATATGATGTGGCGCAATAACAGTGCAACTACATTCTGAGAACGTGAAACATTAAAATGGCTAATTCATACCTCCGGCTTCCAAGGAAATCACGGAGTTCGTTGATGAGCTGTCTTACATCCAATATATCATATTTCACATTCATGTATGTTTCCTTGTCGAGATCTATAAGAACGTCTCTGAACAATTTCTTCAAGTCAGCATTACGACCGACTGGAACAAAAACCCCACAACCAAAACGGGGTTTAAGTTGATCATACACTGCTTTGGCTAGAGTTGTCTTGCCCAATCCTCCAACTCCAACAACTGAAACGATCTTGGTCTTCCCGTTTGAATTGTTCGCGTTATCTTCCTGTAATGACAGCTTGGATATGAGCTCAGAACTTGACTTGGCAATGCCAATGAGCTGTGTCACCTCAGTGTGCATAGCAATAAGGCGAGGATCAATTCTCAAAGTGGCATCAGGCTTGGCCACAATCATGTCTACTCTACTCCTTTCACGTCGCTGGGCCACCACCTGAAGTTGCTTCTCGATGTCGTTGATGGAGCCAGCAATGTTGTGGCGAGCCTTGACCTTGCCGAACAGGTCGCTCATATTCTTCAGGGTGTGTTTGAGCCAGCTCTCTTTGTCAGGGCCAGGCTCACGACCCTCGACGCGCACAAGGAACGAATCAAGGATATCATCCATATCGTAGGATGCCTCCCTGACCTGGCATGCCCAGACCTGGACCTGCTCATCAAGCTGGTCCCAGGGCACTTCAGCCACCTTACGGAGGGCAGAGTGGTTGCTTTCCAGCTCCTGTAAGACGAACTCCACTTTCTTCCTTACTCCCTTCTGCAGCTTGTACTCGTCGCCGAGCAGCTGGAGCAGCTTGGGGGCGAGCTTGCTCATCGCTCCCATCAGCACATCCATGATGTTGAGCGCTCAAGACCACTCTACCTATCTGCTTGCTTGCTTGCTGTGTTGGTGTGATGGATGTGTTGAAAACTCTCTCTCCTGCTAGCGTCTGCCCGACTGCAAGAAATTGAAATTATTAGCTTCTAGCTCTGGAGATATATGAAATATATCAGCTAGGTACGTTCAGAGTTGATATGGCAGTTCTCTCAAAAAAAAAAAAAAAGAGTTGATATGGCAGCAGGTACAGCATATACAATGCACGGGAGAGTAACGTGATAAAGAGATTTTTATAAAGGGTGCATGATGTGTGTTTGGCTACGCTGACCATGTATACAATAATACAGAGCTAGTATAAGGGACGAGAGTAAAGATTTCAAGGGTTCAAGTAAACACAGATCGTGGCGGTGGGATGCAAAGTGAAATAAAAAATGAACGTGGATGAAAATTTCATAGAATATTTACTAACTAAAGTATATCACAATCTAATAAAGATAACATCTTATGTATATGTGTATTCTGTTGGAATATTTCACGAGAGAGAGAGAGAGAGAGAATGCAAATTCACAGTAATTTCAAAGCCCTCAGGAACAAAGAAACTATATACTCCTCCCACACAACTATGAAAAAAAAAAAAATCTTGAAATGCTGATGAATTCTAGAGAAAAAAAAGTTTAAAAACAGTGTTAAAGCTCTGTTTTCTCAAGCTCATATGCTTATCATGTGCCTTGTTTGAGAAGCCATTCTTGTACTGTTTCCAGCAATCTTATTTGTCCCTGCACTGTTTCTTTTCTCAAAGAGCTCCAGCTATATATTACATGTTTTTTCCAGAAGGACCTACAACCTTGCTAATGCTCTCGTTTTCACATTAATCGTTTGATCTAAGAGAAAACTAAGAAAACAGAGCAATGGTAAGCAATTTAGACAGACACGCAAGATGCAAAATCTTGACAGTTGGTGTGCATGCATTAATCGTAGATTTTGCGGGAGCAAGAAAATTTTGACAGTTGGACCGATACATGCAGGCACGAGATTTTGTGAACGCTACACACGGCTATGATATAAATCATAGCTGAGAAGCATGGAGATGAGGAGCAAGAAAAGAAAAATAATGGGGATGGGTTATTGTTGAGCTCTAGATCTGTGCAGCCTAGTGCTGGGGTTTTGTATAGCTAATACTAATACCAATGTACCAGGGAGGCGTAAGGTCTGTGGCGCCTGATACTACCCAACGATGAACAGACGAGAATGCATTTCTATGTATTTTAATCTCAAGGGACTTATTACAAATTGCATGGGGATTTCAAGGAATGATCTATGTCGAAAATTCACACGAATTTCATAGCCCCAGAGAGAATGAATTATACTTGCTCCCTGAGACTACATAACCCTCTCCTATCAACTTCTTATATGCCCTATCCAACAAGAAATTAATCGAATGTTCAACATGGATGTTTTTCAATTCATCAAGAGTCTTCCACAATGAAATTATTTTGTTTGCTTTAGAAAAAGGACCATGTACAAGTATAGAAGAAGCGAGACAAGAATAAAGATTTCAATCTCAAAAACATAGTTCAAAGAGTTCAACTAAAAGCACAGCAAACACATATAGAGGTGTTATGCAAAGTGAAGAAAAAAATGATGGACTAGTAGATAACTACTATGGAGGGAAGGGATTTAATACATTGATGTAGTTCTAGTTCTATGCTATTATCTCAGCAGGGGTGCAACAGGAAGATATATCCAATAAACATCACTGTAACTTATACCGATAGACACAGCCGAGAAGGCATCAAGATGGAAACGGATGTGAACTGTAAGTGCTAAATAAGTCATGTCAATATGTTGGAACAGGAGCAAGGTGGTAGTAGTGTGTCACTAGAGCATATGTACGAGCGAACAGAACGAAATGGCCTCGAAGAAGAAGGAAAAGTATAAAAACTGCATGAGAGAATTTTAAACGGGCTAGATTCGGCACCAAAAATCACATGACTTCCAAAGCCCTTGGAAAGAACAAGAACCGTACTACCCCAACTACAATGAAGAAATTGCAAAGCATGGCCTTCAAATATTTCTTATGTGCTAATCTTTACTGATTGTCTCGATGTCATACAATTTTCATTTGCCTTATCTGAGAAACCATTCCTCAAGTTTTTTACAATCTTTTTCGTTTCCACTCTTTTTGCTTAAATGAAACAGCTCCAGCTATATATTTGTACATTTTTTTTTTGCAGAAGGTCCTACAACCTTGCTAACTGACATGCTCCTGGATCAGTTATGTTTGATCTACGACAGAACAAAGAAGATAGATAAACGTTGAGCAATTTAACTATGCAGGCACACAAAATTGTGAAGGCTGCTAGCAAAGATGTGGGGAACAATAATTGAGAAGCGTGGAGATATGGGATATGCAAGAAAATAAAAAATAAAGGCAGATGGGGGACGTTTCATTAAAAGAAATAAGTAATGCTAGATCTAGAACTAGATATATCTAGGAGCCATATTGAAGGCACGCACCTTGTTGATTCAGCTAACTCATTGTGCTTCTTGTGTAACTTGAGAGAATGTGAAGGATGGATGGGCTTTAGTTGAGCTCCAAGTTAGGTCAGCTTCTTGACTTATACACTACTACAGAAAACCTTTCTACAGGGCGGTGCTAGAGGCATTTGTCAGGCGGCCAAGCCCACCGCCTGTCTGGGGTCGCACAAATCGGCCCACAAGATACAGGCGGCGGGCTGTGAGCCGCCTGTGAAAAATTTTTCACAGGCGGCTCACTTTGTCGTCACCGCCTGTGTAAATAATTTACACAGGCGGTTTTACTAAATGAGCCGCCTGTGTAAACCAATTTTTCACAGGCGGTTCACTCAGGGCCGCCTGTGTAATTAATTTTTTTATTTCAAATTTTAATATTTGCCTCCACACTGTGCTATATTTGTCACACACACACACACACACACACACACACACATATATATATATATATATATATATATATATATATATATATATTTAAGATATGTAAACATGAACCATAAAATTGCATCATACAAACAACACACATAAATATTATAGATATGTACACATGAAATCAAACATCAAGCATAAAATTACATATAATACACGTCATTTCATGTTATCCCTCCAACCAATTAGTGTTTACATATCATTTCGTTTCAAGTTTAGACCTGCTAGGTCTGTCGGCTCTAAATCTTTCACTTGCCAAATCGCCGGCTTCATCAAAATATGCTCCGTCACTTGGAATTATTTCTCTCATAATAAAACCGCACAAGTCTGCTACTATATCTTCCATAGTTTTTGGAGTGAATGGCACGCCCCTTTCCTTTGCTTCTCGGCTGGAAACAAAGTTTAGAAGCATCATTGACACATGTCCAATATTAATATTTGCAACTTTAATGAGAAAACTTCATATACATAGATATTTTTTACCATATTTTTGTCCCCGACGTATCGTCCCCGCGCCTTATGAACTCACACACATAGTATCCACGAGACCGATCCGTGGTTGCTTGTGGCACTATGTAATTAATAAGCAAAAGATTATTCTAAAATTTTCATGCCTTGTGTATTATTTATATGATGATATGTGTTCGGACAACTTACCGGATAATTGTGTTGTATCGTCAATGGCACACTAGGATCTTTGCGGGCGGCGTCGACCGGTCCTTTTTGCTTCTTATAAAACCGCCATGCCCCCCCTAGATATCGAATATAAAACACTATAGTTATTTAGAAACTCTAATTCATATAAGTACGGATGTGGTTATATGTTGGCTAACCTTTCTAAATAAATCAGGAATATTTGATATGACTCAGGAGAATAATGTAAGGAGTCTAGGACAAGCACCTTTCCTTCGAATGGATAAATATAAAAAACAATCCAATGGTCACTACATGAATAAACGAGTGAGCGACACATGTACTTAGGGTTAACACGATAATTTGAAGTACGTATACGAGGTCACGCTTACCTAAAGTTGTAGGGTGCCAATATAAAATCCCTGTACCTATATCTCAGCATTGCTCTACCGATATAGAGGGCATATTCGTCCTCGTATTTTCGTTGCAATTCCTTTACAGCTCCTGCAAATTGTTCTGGTGTTTTGTCCTTCTCTATCTTTGCTCTATCTTCATTTGTAAGTACAAATTTGTGCATATTTTCTTGTAACCTGATTGGACTCAGGTAACCGACCATCGATCCTGTAGTTAACGATCTCTACTCGTGGTCTTGCAAACTACATACAACATCCACATATTAGAGTTTATCACATTCCAAATTTAATAATAACAATGTGTGTGCATGAGTGATACTTACAGGCACCAGATTGTAATGAGTTGGACGTCAAGTTTTCTATAGTTCAACAACAGGTGCATGTCCTCGAAGGTAACAAATGCCCCGCTTTTTTCCGTGCCAGTAGCAAACACGTCTGCTGGTATATCAACACTAACTGCATGCAGGCCAGCATTCACTGCTCTCATGTACCGAACATGAAACCTTTTTATCGTCCATGGACCCTTTTCAAGCACCGTCCATTGCAAAGATAGGCCTTCCGGGCACATAGTCACTTTGGGGACATTGACATAATCATCAACCGTTGGCTTTCTTATATCCTTAAGGGTCAATGGTGCATTTGATGGCGGTTCGACATGTACATCGCCACTTAGGGCTTCCTTTGTTGGTGGCATGGCTTCAGTTGCTTGGCCGGCAGCTTCCTTATTCTGTGACGGTTCGAGCTCAACGACTCGTGCCGTCCGCCGCTTTCCAAGCCCTTTCGAAAATAGAATCGTGTACTGCTTTGCTTTCCCCTTTTTTGGCTCATAGGGAGAAACCAATTTTGGAATTAGAAATTTCTTTGCCTTCTTGGAGGCCGGTGCTTGTGGGGGAGTTTGCTCATCTTCATTCTGGTTTGGTGGTGGCGGGGGGTTTGCTCTACCTCCTTCTCTGGGTGTTGTGTCCTTCTTGGTCAGGCGGAGTCTGCTGCTCGAGGCATGTTCTTGGCTGGCCCCTCGAGCTCATCCAAATGAGAATGACAAATCATGTATTGGGGATGACGACGGTGGCTCATAAATATACGGGATGCTTGGGGCATGCATTGGCGATGCTTGGTCGCTGACTTGTTTCGGCCTCTTGGGATGCTTGATGCACCGGGTGGAGAGGGTGCCGTTGGTGGATCAATCAACCTTACGTACCGTCTCGGCCATTGTATGAAGTTCTTGATTGCTTGTCCAAGCTTCTCTATACCCTCGAGGTCGGGATGTCGATGAAGTCGTCTTCATATCCACTCTCGACCGTCAACACTTCCACCCCGCAAGGTATGCATCTTGCATCTCGACACCATGGAACCTACGTCCGGGGATGGCATTGCTGTGGCCACTTGCTTTGTATGTTGATTCCCCGAGGCCATATCCAATTAACAATGAGCAAGGCCAAGGTTTATCAATATCATCAAGCGGATAATGGTCCTGATTTGATGTTGACGCTATACTTTGCTTGGAAAGGGCATAGATTGTGTGGCCATCTCCCCTCGGCTACCCAAGGGTTGAGCTGGGACATGCTGCATATATGAAGGAGCTTGTGATGACATCTTTAACAATGCTCCTCCCCAACCGCTTCATCACTTCGGGATCGGGGTTTTTAACGAAATCTTCCATCAAATCCCTAAACCTTTTGGCGGCCTGCTTTGCTCAAAAAAAAGTCCGCCAACCGCTCCTTATGTCGTTCTCTTTTCTTATACATGCCTTTCCACTCTTCGCCAAACCCTTCTTTCCGGTGGTTCTGGATGAGACGCCTCGTACACGGCCTTGGATGCTCGGGGTTACCTACAACATGATTTTTCATGTCAGTGTTGATTTCTATTTTACTCGAACAAAATGGAAAATATAATTACATTACCTAGAGCATGGGAAAGGCTGTCCCTCTCCCTCTGTGACTTAAAGGCACCTGTCTTTTCCAGGTTTGTTGCTTCCAAAACCTTCTCGGCAATCGGCCTTGATCTCATCGGGACAGGAGATCTCATCGCTCTCAGTGTTTGCCTTCCGAGCGCGAAGCCAATTCACACTTCGTTCAGGCACTATATCGGTCAATGCCAACTTGCCCTCTCCTCTTTGCTTCGTCTTCTGCCCTCCATTTAGCTTCTTTGCATAGTACGTGTTAGCAGGACTGACTAGCATAGTACGTCTTCTGCCCTCTCTCCTCTACAATGATTTCTACATGCGTGGATCTTCTCAACACCCATCGTAAGTGGACCGACTAGCTTCTTTGCATAGTACGTGTTAGCAGGCACTTTGTTCTCCTTAGGAAGAAGGTCTCCAAGTACACGCAATAAATCATTGAAACTAGCATCGGACCAACCATATCTAGCCTTAATCGTCAAAAAACGAAGAACAGCCCGTAGTGTCGACCACTCTTTGGAACAACCTTTCGACTCGTCGTACAAAGGCTCCTCTCGCTGCCTTCTTCAAGGCTTCCATTCGCTTCATGAAGAATATTGATGGATCCGCACAACGGTTCATTATTGCCTCTAAGAAATCTGCATCTTCAATGGCATCGGTGTTAGCATGCTTTGAGTTTCATTGACATCGGACGTAGCATTATGAGTTTGATTGACATCCGGTATAGTATGATGGGTTTCATTGAAATCTCGGCATAGCATCACATTCATTGAGATATGGCACTTGGACCCTCCACATTGATGTTACTTGCGGTGTTGTCGGTTGTCCGCATATAAGGTGTAGAACTACCATCACCATGTTTTGTCCAAATCAAGTAGTCCTCCATAAATTCTCTACACATTGTCAAATACCACAATATTTTTTACAATCTGCATGGACAACATATGTGCTTCGCCTTTGTTCTCTGAGCATGTATCTTCACGGCATCAATAAATTTTTGGATCTCCACTACATATGATGGGTCTAATCTTGATAAGTTATACATCCATAATGACCTCTCCATATTTATCTGTAATTAGTTAAGAAAATATTGTATGTCACTCATTTTTATAATTATAAGAATTAATTAAACAAAAATGGCATCTTGATTAACAAACTCTAAGTATAAGCAATAATAACAAACCCAAATTAACAAATCCTAAGTACATAAAATACTAGCTAACCCTAATTAATAAACCCTAAGTACATAAAATACTAACTAACCCTAATTAATAAACCATTAATTACTAACTAAATTAATTCACTAACCCTAAGTGCATGAAATACTAACTAACCCTAACTAATAAATGGAGATGGCATCATGATTAGCAAACCCTAAGTATAAGCAATAATAACAAACCCTAATTAACTAACCCTAAGTACATGAAATACTAACTAACCCTAATTAATAAATGGAGATGGCATCTTGATTAACAAACCCTAAGTGTAAGCAATAATAACAAACCCTAATTAATAATCCCTAAGTACATAAGATACTAACTAACTCTAATTAATAAACCATTAATTACTAACTAAATTATTTCACTAACCCTAAGTACATGAAATACTAACTAACCCTAATTAATAAATGGAGATGGCATCTTGATTAACAAACCCTAAGTATAAGCAATAATAACAAACCCTAATTAATAAACCTTAAGTACATAAGATACTAACTAACTCTAATTAATAAACCATTAATTACTAACTAAATTAATTCACTAACCCTAAGTACATGAAATACTAACTAACCTTAATTAATAAATGGAGATGGCATCTTGATTAACAAACCCTAAGTATAAGCAATAATAACAAACCCTAATTAACAAACCTTAAGTACATAAGATACTAACTAACTCTAATTAATAAACCATTAATTACTAACTAAATTAATTCACTAACCCTAAGTACATAAAATACTAACTAACCCTAATTAACAAACCTAGAATTCTAAAAAGTATTTATTTTCTATAATCCGAGCAAGATACAATTTACTATCAATTTACAAAAAAAAAGCTAAAACTCTCTCTCTTGCCCTAGCTATGAACCCTAACCCTAACCCTAGATTTAGAGCACCTCCAATACAAGAATTAAACCAAAGAATCACTAAAAAAATAGCGGCAACGACACTAACTAACCTTTTGGAAGTTTTTCACCAAAGAAATGAAGTTAAAAACCTCCCCCCTTGGAATCGCCACCTCTCTGTCGCCAGCACACAAAGACGGGAGAATGCTTGTTCTTGTCTAGAAGAAGGGAATTTATAGCAGATTAACACAAAGGTTAGTAAGGAGGGCCGCTGTGTAAATACATTTACACAGGAGCGGCTCTCTTAAATCGGCCGCTTTGTGTAAATAGGTGTATTTACACAGGCGGTTTAAAATGTGAGCCGCCTTGTGTAAATAGTATTTACACAAAGCGGTTGTAATTGTAAACCGCCTGTGTAAATACACCTATTTAAACAAAGGGGCAGATTTAAGAGAGCCGCTGTGTAAACTGTTTTACACAAAGCGGTTCTCTTGTTGGGCCCGCCATATTTTTTAATCTTGGCGTCATGATTTAGTGAACCGACCGTGAAAAAAAATAGAGGTACCAGCGAAAAATGATTTTTGTAGTAGTGATACGTAGGGTTCCTTGCCAGGGAGTATGTCCTACATACATAAACGCATAAAGCATCACACGTTAATTGCACCCAAAAATCTGCAGGTTGAGTTACTCAATCGTCGTCAATCAGTAGGACAAGGTAAGCTGCACTAGATTGATATTCTTCTCATCTTAAAAAACTAAGTCATCATTACACAGCAGGGATTATAGCCACTCTATCTGCTACCCAACAAAGATACGTATAAGGGTTTCTTTAAGCAGAACCCGGAATAACATGCACTAGTGAGTGATTAAAATCGTTCAAGATTGGATCATTTGAAATAATGGTTATTTACACCAAAGATAAGAGCTAGTGCTGGATATGCAGTGTGATTCCGGATGAAAATCCATCCCCAATACCGGTACCGAAACCCGACGGAGAATATATTACCCTAAATTAGCATGGACAGCAATACAAAACATGATAAATTAGCAAAGTAGCAAGTAGCTGGCTGATGAATAAATAAACAAATTATTCCAACTAAAGATGTACACAACAAGCAAGTAGCAGCTAGCCACCAAACTCCAGATTTCATAACAAGTACAGAACATGCAAGACAGAGAACTTGCAAAGACCATCCAGAGCATGATACAAGGCTATACAACTATACAAGAGTATGCGACACTTGAGATTATTATTAAAAAGAAAAGCATCGGCACAAAGCCATAACTGGAGAAAAGCAACCCAAGTTCAGTACAACTCACATCCAGCTGGGGCACTCCGAGACACCCAGAGAGAGAGAGAGAGAAGGCGACCGCCCCGACTGGGCACTGGAGGAGGTCGCGAACTCCCGATGAGCCGCGAGCGCCGCTGCGTCGAGCGTGGTGCGCGGCTGGGAAGCAGACGAGGATGAGCCTCGAGCGCCGGAGCTGCCGCGCGCCGACCGTCGTCGGGTGGTTGCGGGGTGCGAGCGAGCGAGGCCACGAGCGCCGGAGCGGCGAGCCGCCGTCGCAAGTCGATCGAGCGTTGGGTTCGCGCGGACGTGGCCGTGGGTTGCGCGACTGCGGGTGCGGCCGGCTTGTGGTGAATGAGCGGAGCCCTCTTGGGTTCTATATGTCAGTCAAAAAAGTGTGCTACAGCTACCAGTGCAAGTGGGAGCCCCCCTCTGCTCTGGTGAGTGCAGCGCATGATATTCCGTGGATTACATATTCCATGCATTCACTTGCTCCCATGACACGACCAAATCTTCAGTCGTGTAGCTTATTAGCCTAGCCCTAGCCTGCTGCAACTTTTTGGAGGGAATTTTAGCATGCCTCCGGCGTCGTAGAAATTAAAGTTTCCACTGTGCGGCATTTGTCAAACATCTTACTCACGTTGGCAACCATGAGCTTTTCAATTAAAACTTTCCGGCTCCACACGTACCGTGGATCGATCGACACGTCGGCGGAGATGACAGGGACGGGTGCATGCGTGTGAGTGAGTGACACACGCACCGCACCACAGCACCGAACCGATCACTTATTAGCACTGCTCTCTCTATATCTGTTCTTCCATTTTTAGGAAACAAAGCAGCAGCTACCGCGTCTCTCTGCGCATCCTCCATTGAATGATCGACACGGAGCGCTCCACTCCACATCACTGCTGATTCCTCAGCAAGTCAAAGAAAGAAAAGTTGGGATATTAATATATTTTCTTTTCTAAAAATACCTTTTCCAAATCCAGAGCGAAGAAGGGGAAAAAGGCACTCTTAATTTGCATTGGAGCCATTACGCCTATTTAATTTGCTAGGATGCTTTAATTGCAAAACTAGCTAATTAATTTGGCATCCCTCCAGCCTTTTTACATCTAAACGGGCACATCGAGAGGAACCGATATACAGTTGGTGGCACCTCGACTTTGAGTTTACCAGAGCTGAAAGCCGCGCCCTCCGTCATCATCGGTTCACAATGGCAGATGGCATACAGAGGGATATGACATTCACTCCCTACCTTGTGGGCGGGCCACTCGAATCCACAGCTTTGAGCTGAGAGGCATTTTTCCGATGCATACTGATACTGGGACCTTCACCCCCGACCTGGTGGGATCTCGTTCTACGGAAGTGGTCACTTGAAGAGCAGGACACGCCGGCATCGCTGGTACGTCCAGCAGCAAACAGCCAAGGAGAGGAGAGGAGATCGAGGAGAGAAGACCCCGTCATGATGTGAAAGGATTCACCTCCTTGTATCTTACTTCTTACTAACTACCATCAATCCGTGATGTCGCACAAGTTAGAATTTTAGAAGACACTACCTAAAAAAATATATATTAAATATTTTTCTCTTTACTAATATTCTAAAATGATAACTACAATTAATAGGTACTCTGTATCAATATTCTATTTCGATAATCTACCACTTTTGAATTTTATGTACTTTTCATCGATATCCATCACTTTTTTCCCTACATAACACCTTTGTTTATCACTAATACACATTTGGTTGAAACATGGCATTCATGATGTTGACAGTTTATATTCCATTTATATTTTTATTAAACAAAAAATCTTGGAATTAAATTACTAATATTCATATAATATAAGGTTCTAATGAAATTGTTTAACCTTTTCTTACTAGTACACAAACTATTTCTCTTGACATTAGAGTTTCATTTCTACTAGGCGGTTTCTCTTTAGAATGGCCTGTAGAAATCGACCCTATTTTTCTACAAAGCGTTTTTTAAGAACTGTCAGTAGAAATATAATTTATACTGGCAATTTTCTTAAGGAACCGCTAGTAGAAATCAACTATTTCTACTAAAGGATTTCTTAAGGAACCACCAGTAGAAATCGATTTTTACTGGCGGTTTATTAAGATATCCGTTAGTAGAAATATTTAAATTTATTTTTTTGAGTTTTTAAACTTCCTTGGATGGAGAAACTCCTAAAATAAAAGTTGTAGATCTCGAAAAGTTATGAAACTTTGTAGTTGACAACTTTTCATTTGTAATCATTTTTTATGGAAAACTATGAATGAAATTTTCAAATTTAAAATTTAAATTTTGCAAATGACCTCGGATGGAGAAACACTCTAAATGAAAGTTGTAGATCTTGAAAAGTTATAAAACTTTGTAGGTGAACATTTTTTCATTTGAATTCATTTGGACCCTCAAATATTTAATTTTTCGTCGGGTTTGTATAATATGTATGGAACAAAAATGAGATATAGTCACAAGTGAGTGTGTGGTTTAGTGGTAAGGGAGGGATTGCGCAAGACCAAGTTCATGGGTTTGAATCCCGCCGGCCACGTAGCACGCTCGATTTTACGCGAAAAAACGCACGACTTATTACTTTAAAAAATTTTTTTTGCCTTTTTAAAAATATTTTTTTTTGCTATTTTTGGTGTGTTTTCTGGACAACGATTTCTACAGATGGTTCCCATTTCTATTGGGGGTTTTCAACCAACCGCTAGTGGAAATGGGCCATTTTCACTAATCTCTCCCACTGGTAGGTTGAAGAAAATGCTAGTAAAAATCGGTTGTCAACCGCCTCTATAAATATTTGCTTTACTAGTGTTTTTTAAGATAATGACTTGCGAATTTATTATCATGAGTACTATGGAAATGACATTGCATGGATGACCATAAGGCGCGACCTGTGTCGCGCTACCACAGAGCGCGCGACCCTCCAGTCCTGTGCACGAACTGACGGACCGACCTTTATCGAGCGAGTACCTAGCGACTCCTTTCTATCTCCTCTATACAGGCAAGAGCTTCTCTTCCCCATTTAATAAAGAGGTAAGAGTTTCTCTTCCCTATTTTTTAGTCCGGTCCTCTTCTAACTAACTCTGTTTGGAATTGCAAAACTTTATTGGTAACTAGCGTTCTATCTTTTTAAGCTTCCTTCCATAATACATAGACAATAGTCACCTAATAAACTGAGTCAATCTCTTCTTGATTTTTCATATGGTACAAATCCTACACTGCAGATAGTAATTTTTTATGGGCTTTAATATTTAATTCAAACAAGGTTAAGATAAGCCCAAGTATTATGGCCCATGATGGGACAAAGTTCAATTTAAATTTAATCTATTATCTATTATCTATATTTATTTATTTACCTATTAATAATGAGGTAAAATTTCTGCATAAAATTTTTCATTCAACTAAGAAATTGACTCAGATACTATTTAGTTTTTTGTTTTCACATCGGATGGAACGCTGCTACTAACCAACACGAAATGGTGCTATATTTATTTATGTTTTCTCTGTTTTTCTTCTTCCGTTTGTTTCTCTGTTTGGCCCGTTTGAGTTTTGGATTCCGTTTCTAATTTTCAAACGTTGGCCCGGATCGAGAAATCATGCAGGAGAGGGAAGAAACGGACACAAAGACACTTTGCATCTTTATTTTCCGTTGACCGGATACGAGAAATTATAGGGATCAACTCCTTTTTTTAATGCTAGGAATAGATTAGAGCTTGGCGTTTTTTAGGCTAGAGGAATGCCAAACAATATAATCAACAAAATAGAAAAGGAAAAATGTACTACGGTTATGCCATCTTTTTTTTTTTGCCTTCTTTTTTTCCTCATTCGTCCTAGCGTGTTTTTTTCATCCTTGCAAGTATGTTTCTTCGGAATGCTATCTGTTTTTTCCTCCCATACGTGTGTCCGTCCGAGCATCCGTGAGAGAATTTTCTTGGGCATTCACATGTTACCCGGTCATCCAAATGAGGGTCTTGTATTTTTTATTTGTTTATCCTATAAATATAAAAAACACAATGACTAAATTGAACCATCATGGATGTTTCAACTGTTGATCCTTCATTATGTAAATAGAGATTTTTTCTATACGAGTTAGAGCAACGTGCCAGACATGGTGTAAAGTCTAATCCTCAAATGAATCAAAATGCATGATATGATCTGTAGAGTACAAATGAAAAATGAACTGGAACACCTGAGATATCCAATCCCTAATACACTACGAGTTAAACAATGAACATCTAGCAACAGTATGGGGCTTTTTATTGAACTTTCTAAGAAGTCGAAACCAATAAGAATGTTTAGTAGATTCACCGATTAAACTTTAGCTGGTTAAATTTAGCTACTAAACATTCAAATAGTCTAGCTAAAAGACTAGCTAAAATGTTGCTAGGTTAGCTACTTTAACCCAGCTAAAGTCAATTAAAATTTAGCTGAGTCTATTAGCTAGAGCATCCAAACATTTCAGCTAAAATTTAACTAGAAAACTTTTAGCTAGCTAAAGTTTTATATTAAAATTTTAACTAACTAAACTTTAGTTCAGTGCATCCAAATGGACCGACTTGACATATCCATACCTATTAATAGAGAGGCAAGACTTTCTTTCCACCTATTTTTTTGTCTGGCTCTCCCCTAACTAACTCTTCTTTCAACATGAATAAAATGAAATCACCATTTATCGCTTACTTAGTCTGGAATTACAAAACTTTATTATTAACTAGCATTCTATCTTTTTAGAGCTTTCTTCCATAATACATAAACAATAACAATCTAATAAACCGAGTCCATCTCTCCTTGATTTTCTATATGGTGGAAAAAAAAAGAGGCAGCAAAAAAGGAATCGAAAAACTAACCAATGGCAAGGTATAGAGTTCGATACAAAGACAAATTTAAATATATGATATAATCTTAAACACTATTCAAAATCTAATCTAAAAATAATTGCATTAATAATTATTGGATAAATATTAAAGCGTTGGATGCTTGTATATACGAGTTAGAACACCACATGTTTGTTGGATAAATTTCATGCTACAAATCATGTAGATAAACTACACAACAAATTGTACCTCCTGTTGCAACGCACGGACATGTTTACTAGTCTATCTATATCTATATCTATACGTAATATTTAAAAGTGAGAGGTTTCTCTCCCCCAGATTTTTCGTCCGGCCCATTCATCTACAAAACAACCCGCCCACTTCTATTCTGCTGACCTGCTCGAGTTATACCGTTCCATCCTTTCTTCCTTTCCCCTTTCCACGCACCGGGAACTCGCTTCCCACAGTGGCGGCGTGCGCCGGGAGATGAACGGCGGCACCCAGGCTGCCTCCGTCAGCGCCCAGGCTGGCCCCGTCGGCAACCCAGGTCGCCCATCGCAGTTGTCTACCCTGCTTGTTTGTCTCCATGGAGACTCTTTCCGATTCCCATCCGCTGGCACCGGAGGCCACCGCCGCCGTCGCGTGCCTCCTCTACGGCCGAGCAGACCATCTCAACTTCCCGACCATGTTGCCTGCTACGCCTACGGTGGCCATGCCCCGCTGCTGTCGCCGCGCTCCATGCAATGCGTCGTGTCCGATGCCCCCTGGTGCCCTAAGCCGTTGCTCCGGCCAGTCGGAGTCGGAATTGGAATTGGTTTGGAATCGAAAGGGTAAGTTCGACACAAATTCCTTGCGGTTTTTTTCTACTTATATTTCTGATTTTGGTTGGGTCATTGGGATGTCCTCTACGAGCAGGAGAAGTTGCTGATCTCGCTGAGCAGAACAAGTACGTAACTCACCTCCTAATTCTAATCTCGTAGCATTTTTTCCCCTACGCTTGTTTCCCTACTTATTATATATTTTACTAATTTTGGTTGGAATTAAAATTGTTATTAGGTTTTCCTTTAATTCAGTTGCCAAAAGTTTCCTTGCAAAAGAATATATAGTTGTATCTAAAGAAGAGATCTACACACATGATTATTCAATCCAATCCAAGATAAATTAGTTGCATTGATTTATGGTCACTTTAATTAAATTTACCAGTGGAAACAAGGACATCTGTTGATCGAGATGATTTACAAACAACAATTGTGAGGCCACCAGCAAATCTACTGGTATTTGAAGGGGACTGACTGGATAGCGAAGCGATTGAGCTAGACTCATACTTGGTAAACTTTTTTATCCCCTTTATTTCAACTGCAAAAACAGCCAATTTTTACTTCCATACTGAAATCGTCATAGTATTTATGTATTGCAGTTAGCGACATGTGATTTTTATAGAGATTTCCTTATGCTGGATCCTTGTGATGTACAAGTTATGTTTGACTTTCTGCGGAAAACATTGGGGGGTCTAGATAACTCAGGAGAGTTCTGACCAATTTTCAACTCAAGAAGGATCCATGGATATGGAAACCTTTGAATTGACATAAAAAGGGCAACCTAAAGATTGGGCCTACAGGAGAGGTACAGGAGGCTGTTATTTATGGATATATCTCTTCTTTTAGTGCCTTGTAAAGCTATTTTGATGACCTATGTATTGAACTGTCTTTACTGATCCTTTTGGAACAGTGAGAGGTTCTCCAGGGGGGCTATTGGCACTTCAATAAAGAAAACTCTCACATTTCTGTTTCCTATGGCTAAGATGGAAGGCATCGTCATACCTGAACATACTAAATCTTTTGAAGCACAGAAGTCTCAGCAGAAGGAACATTGATACAATGTCCATGTAAATTAGACATGTATAATTTTTTGACTTAATTTATATCTTTTTGGTGAAATAGAAATTATTTAATTTGTTAACCATCCAACGTGCAATTTTTGAGATCAATTGAATTTGGAGAAGAAAATCGTAATTTGTATGGAGACTTGAAAGATGGCAATGGCTCAAATGCTGGCATTAATTTTGATGAATGATGATGATGATCAGACATGCCAAACGGCATAGATGTTGATCCTGATGTTCCAACATATCCTGATTTATTTTATTTTTTATTGACCTTTTTGTTTGCTGGTTGCTGTGTTTAGCTATCCAACATTTGGGTAATATTTCATTTTTGTTTTTCCTCTGTTCAGATTATTGCTGCAACTCCCAATGGTACACATGATTACATAGATACACATGCAAGCCTTGACGACTTGTGTCGGTCACATCTGGTGAGTTTTTAATGATTCTATATATAGTGCATTTTCATCTACGTCTTGTGCGGTTACAAGCATATTGGTGCTCTGTAAGTCAGTATGTTGGCTAAATATATAGTAGGTGTAAGCATGTCAAAAACATGCTAGGATAAAGCTTATTATAATAGATTATTGCTGCATTGGACAAAATTGCTTGTAGGATTAGTTGCTGTTTTCCCAACAATTCTGATCTTGCATCCTGTCATGTGTTTGGTTTTACAGACAATTTTTCTAGAATAAAGTATCAGGAGGAACCGACTATGATTAATAAATTCCCATGCAACAATCCTTAGCGCAAAATTAAATATATGTTCAGGCGTGTTCGTGAAAAGACCACCTAAATTCTTAATTACAGTTAGAGCGAAGCTCTACTAACTTAGCTATATTATGCATCCACCCACACACATAAAATCCTCAA
>JADLZL010003577.1:12500-64021 GCA_015844335.1 Chrysopogon serrulatus | reverse complement strand
TGAGCTGAATTTGAAATAGAATGGGAAAGAACTTGCATCACAGATGAGAAGGACATATACACAATTAATTATAATAATAGAAGCAATAAGATATATACATAATGGGCTAAATGTGGATGTCATACATCTAATTTACATTACACATGATGGATGGAAACAAATGTTTACATTTGATCTGCAATAGTACCAGCATGCAAGTGATCTGTTTTGGAATAGATGCATCAGGTATCATCTTTCGATTGCACTTCCTTGTTGAATCCTGTCATAGTCACATTACCTTATCTCCTTATTGGTCGAACAACACTGTAAACATTGGTTAATTATAACTATAGGCCATTGATTGATGATCCGTAAACATGTTGGCGAGCATGTCAAAAAAACAGCAGCACTATACTGCTCCTTTTTTATCATGTTGATGAGGCCATCAATATCAGTTTGGACCTGCACGGCTGCACATATTGGGAACTAAGGAACAGGCATAACACAGAAATTTGTAGTATAAAGTCTGAATCTTAGTAGGCCAACATGAACAGAACATCACAAAGACTAAGCAGAAAGAGGCTACAAATGCAATAAATCTAAAAAAGAAATCTAAAAAGAAAATAACTTTGGAACTGACGGCTAGCAATATATGTGAACAATGTTGTAAGAGAAAGACAATTAGCTAGTGCAAGCTGATGAAGTAGCCTGTACAATTGCATTAAGGGTTCGGTAGATATTCCCAAGTCTTAGCCATAGACCACCATGTACTAATCTCAAGAAGCATGAAGCATTTATGGGAAAAGAGTTTCTTTCTTATGAGAGCCAAATGGTAGCATCATTAGCTATGCCACAAATGCTGGGACTGGGAAAACATTTTAGAAATGTAAACTTACATGATTGCAAAGAACAAAGACAACTGCTTTGGAAGGAATGCATCTATTTATGGGACTCCAAACCTGTTAATATTTCGCGTTACTATTAACCAAAAAATATTTCATGTATCTAGTAGTTAACATTTTGGTGATATCTCATCTATTCACAGTACCTTGAAGCTGGTTGAGGAAATGTGAGGGTTTAGTTTAATTCCTCTTCCACAGGAGCAAGAACATCGGTGATTTTTCTTCATGTATATCACCGAAGACCTGTAGCCATGACTCGCAAATGGTCTCATCTTGAATTTAAATAGATTTCAGATAATAGCCCCCCTGTTTATGATGTAACAATTATGTTAGAAGCACAATGGTTTTTAACAAAGTTACTTGAGTAGGTAACCACAAAATGTAGCAACATAGGTACATATGCAAACACGAACCAACATCTTATTAGCTATGGACCACCATAGATTAGAGCAAGCACGAAAATCGATCATGCACAGCAAGGTCAACAAACCTTGTAGAATCCCAGTGGTCTGAATCTAAAGTATGAAAATTAACATACTAAGACATGTTACGTTTTATAATGAATGGACATATAACTTGAAATCTATCTCCTCAGGAAAATCATCAATAGCATAATACACCAATATTATTCGAACTGACACGAGAAGGTATTTTTTAAATGATTGAAAAATAATGGTCTCTACCTGACATGTGCCCTGGCTGACATATTTACTCATATCTGGTCATTGTCCTATAATGGTTGTAGTCACAATCCAAATACGACGAATAAAGAAATAGTTTCACCATTAAGGTGCATATAAGGCCGTCTCTGCTGTTAGCACAAAAAGCACTGTTTCAGGAAACCATTTCAGCTGAATTGTGCAATGTAAGTAAATACAATGGGAACAAAAACAATATGTAATTAGCATAAGTATGCAACAGTAGGTAATTAACATAAGCATGGAACAATATTTAATTGGCAAATCTTGGAACAAATTTCGAACACAAATCTGAGAGCAACAGATCTAGATATATGTACCAACCCATAGGTGGCAATGACCATATGTCACAAAACTATGTAAATGTCACTGGAAAAGGGGGAAAAAAACTAACTTGCAGCATGAAGATACATGTTCAACGTAGTCAAGTATGTTTCTTACAGACAACCATGCATTTCATTATATCTACCAGATTATTTACACATGCCATGAATTCAAAATGAAGAAATACAGGCTGCAAAAGAAAAGCCATGAACTAACCAAGGAGCAATCACGTACAGCATTTTCCTCTTAGCAGGCAGTGAGGCTGAACCTGAAACAATACACCACACCAAATTCAATGTGCAGGTAAGCAGAGAAACAGATATGGGAGAACTCCAGCTGAAGGTAGGTCGAGATCAGACACCGGATGGATATAGAAATAGAACACCAGATGCGGAGACTCTTTGGTTTCTGCTACAATCGATTATGATCTGCTCAAGAATCAATGTCGCCATAGATAAACTACACTCTGGGCAGAACAAAATTGTACACCTAGCGGCTAACCCTATGATCGGCCCAACAAAAAAAAAATCTGTGCATCTAGCAATCAAATTTAATTGGCACCATGCATATATCCATTTCACTGCTAATAGCATGGATATTTGACAGAGAAGTCTTCGTGGGATAACTGTCAAGTGCAAGCTTTCTTTGACAGACATATAAACATAGAACTAATTTAGCAGTTGATCTCTGGATTGAAGAAGAAATCTGACCACCATGAGTCTGTAGCAAAGCAACAACTTAGCCGAAGTCTGGAACAATAATCTGGCTCAGGAGGATGGGAAAGCAACTGAGGACACTGGCCATCCTCCGTGTTCCCCATTGCCGGCTCGTCATTGAAGGCCATGGGAAAGTGCATGCATGGTGCCGGGTCAAGGTAGATCGGACAACGGATGGAGACAGAAATAGTACACCAGACTGGACAGCTCCAGTTCAAGGCATGTTGAGATTGGACACCAGATCAAGATCGAGGGGACACAAACCAAGGTTTTAAATTGCCGGCTAAGGCATTTAGCTTTCTCCTTCTTAAAATAGGGTATAGCCGGCTATATCGGGCTATAGCGGCAGCTAAGAGCTAACTTGTACATGAAAAAACTTAGCTAAATCCTTCTCAAACAGCTATAGCTGGAGATAGCAGAAGCTATAGCCGGAGATTTAAAACATTGACACAAACCCTAGGTGGTGGGGTACTCGATGATGGCGGCAAGGTAGATCCGAGGGAACCCCATTGCGTCGGAGATGAGGATGAGAGAGGCTAGTAGTCGGCGCATCTGCACCAGGCCTGCCCATCGACGTCCCCACCGTTCGTCATACCGGGTCACACAGCCACCATCGACATCCGCATGCTCCGTGGCCGGGAGAGAGGAAGAAGCGACTCGATCGGCGTGTGGCTCCGGCAGGGCTGGGCGGTGCACGTGCACCGTTGCACGCGTCGACGCCGGCAAAGAGGAAAGGCCCGGAAGCAGAAGCGGAGGCGGCGAGGAGCGGAGGGAGCAAGGAGTTCCTTTTCCGCGGAGGGCCTGTTTTTTTATTTATTTTTTTCTCTTTTACCGTGGCAGGTGAGGCGACCGGCCCCTATATAATCTCTCATCTCTCATCTCTCACAACTAAAAAGACTAAAGAGGAGATACCGTTTAGGTGCGACAATTGACTTCGCCTCACCTTCGGTTTACCCCATGCGATCCTCTCTCGCGTACACGCGCCTCCCCCGCATTGGCGCAAATAGGAAACAAGCGAAAATCACGGCTAAGGAGGCATCAGTCTGAAATCACGAGAACGATCGTGGGCCTCATTAATCATGCATGCATGGCTCAAATGATTTTCTTCCGTTGTCAATTTATCTCTCTACTTATCTTTTCCTTCCTTGCATGCGCAGAAAAAAGAGACAAAATTTGCCATATCCTACATCTCTTTTCAATCACGAAAATCATGCTCACGTACGTGCACCTGTTCTCCATCCATCACCCCTGCAAATGGCAACAAATCAATTCAAATCAATATTCGTATGTCAATATGTCACACACAGCAACAAATAAATAAATTGGCCTTCCTTGCTTTTCTCCATGGCTCCGCACTGTCCAGGAACAAATCTACCACCGTCCCAGGAGGAGCTCCACTCGGCGTCCCCACTTTGTCTGCGCGATCAGGCAACCTTGTGATCTTATAGTATCTTTCGCATTTAAAGTTTGACTAGCAAATATGCCCGTGCGTTGCAACGGGAGAAAAAAATCAAATATAAAATATCCATAGGAAACATATTGAAACATTACAATTTTTGTTTTACCCTTTTGATAAAATTTAAAGGTTATAATTTATTTTGATGAGCATGAAGTCCATAATATAAATAAGTATTTTGTAATAATAGGACAATATCCTATTAAATCTATATGAAAAAAGTACTACTTTGATATAACTTTTTCACCCACGTAAGGCACACCGTAACTTTCAATCTCGTGATGTCTATAAGTAGGTAGATTTAAATATTTTATAGTGCTTGTCAAGGATTGCAGTGATACTTATGTACTGCTTGGGAGTACTTATTTAAGTTAGACCATAGATAACAAATTGTTCAAAATTTTTGCTTATAATTTGATTAATTGGATTAAAGTTTTTTCATAATCAAAACTACTTCAACAACTTAGCAATTATAATATTTAATTAATAATCAAGGTTAAGTATATTCATTATTTGTTTTATAAGAAAAGACAAATTAAATGGAAAGAAACAAAAGCCATGGGAAAAAATGGTCGCACATTTTTTTTTTTTGCATGCCGATGCCATACCCAAAATTTCAGCTCTCAATTTGATTAATTGGATTATTGGGTATCTAGATTTTAACAAAAATAAGATTTTTCATAATCAAAACTACTTCAACAACTTAGCGATGGGGATATTTATTTATTAATCATTGTTAATTATATTTATTATTTGTTTCTATATGAAAGGATAAATTAAATAGAAAGAAACAAAAGGCGTGGGAAAAATGGCACAATATATATTTTTTTTTATGCATGCCGATGGCATACCATCCTATGCAAGTAAACAGGAAAGGAAGAAAAAAATGGCAGGATATAATTTTTTTTTCATGAATGTCGATGGCATACCATCTGATGCAAGTAAACAGGAAAAACAAACGTAAGTGTATTTTTTTTTTTTTTACGTATGTGCATGTGTATAGTTACTGGACTTGTTTGCCGCATGGAACGTGTCTCTTGGGCCTCGTGTGTCCCGTGATGGCACCCCTGAGCTGCCAGGTAAGTTGTTTCTAATAATAACGTATAAACGTCGGAAAGATTCATGATTAAAGAATTTTTTTTTCAATCAAAAACATAGTTCCTATCTATTTAGGCTCAATAAACTCTACACATCTATCATATATTGCCCCGTCGTGGGTACCTAGGCTTATCTTAACCATGTTTCAATTAAATACTAAGGCCCATAAAAAAATACTATGTGCAATATAGGATTTATACCATATGGAAAATTAAGGAGGGATCGACTCGGTTTATTAGGTGGCTATTGTCTATATATTATATAAGGAAGCTTAAAAAAGATAGAACGCTAGTTACCAATAAGGTTTTGCAATTTCAAACTAAGTAAAAAAGATAAGTGGTGGTTTTATTTATTTCATTCTTCTTGAAAGAAGAGTTAGTTAGAGAGGGCCGGACCAAAAAAATGGGAAGAAATTTTGCTTCTTTATTAATACTAGGAAAAATACCCATGCGTTGCAACGGATTATTATTTTTATTCTTTAGTACTTCTTTGTCCTCATCGTTCTGTCATATTTGAATTTGTCGATGATAATATGTATCAACATCCTTGATAATAATATGTATGTACCTTTAAAGCACCTTACAAACTTATGGGTTAGCTATCTATTTTCACCAGAATAGTCATTCTCCATAGCAGCTTCGTTAACCGTGACTCAATTTTTGCTATCTTTCTTAGTTGCATAACAAATCTATCTCTCATTATACATAGTTACGCTCACCGGAGTGGTCATGTTCATTCACAAGGATAATATTTTTTCCTTTCTCTCTCTCCATATGTGAGACCACCATGAGCAGCGGTAGGGACGATGGGCGAAGGAGGAGTAGATAGCAGACACAATAGGCTTGGCTATGATATCTCTAATACGTAGCGGAGCAAAAGATCCATAGCTCGGAGGAAAAATAGCGAAATAGACCAATACATACGTAACAATATTTCCTCATGTGTACAAAGAAAAACCAAAACTCATTCACGTATTACACAGCATCTCCAACAGTTTCTAATCCCAGGTTGCCATTTATATTTTTTAGAAAAAAAACATTCTCCAACAGATCCCCATCCCAGGTTGCCATTTATCCTAAGTTAGGAAAAAGAGCCTCCGCGCACGCATATACGCGCCCGACTCCGCGTGCGCATCTGTCCATATTAGAAGAGGTGGAAAGGTATAAACATAATTTTGTTTCAGCCTCAGGGTTCCTGATGTAAGTTTTCAAGAGCTGGAAGGACATAAACATAAGTTTCTGTCTCAGGGTTCATGATGTAAGTTTGATCTGGTTTGGCAAGTGAATTATACCAAACTATTGAAGAGGGACTCTTTTTTCACTTGCTATATATTTTAGAGATTTGTCAAGTCATAAGATTTGCCAAATAAATTTTGGCAAACTTTTGGAGATGACATCAGCAGAAGTGTATAAATCCCGCCTCAATTTGCATGTAGTAAATTTTCTGTGTCTTTATACAGCCACACAGTATATGAAAAAGGACTACAGCACCGGCTCGATCGGTTTCTGTCTCTGCATGGCAGCAGAGATCAGAACTCCAGCTAGAAGTTGGCATTCGACCCGATATGGCGTGTGTCAAAACAACGTGTACCTGCCTAACCTATTTGTATTATTTTCTATTTGAATTAGGACTCTTATTCCTATTTAGCTTATTTAGGATTGGATGATTCTATCTGGATGAGGATTCCTAACTACTTAGCAGAGCTGTACAGTGATGATTTGAGATTAGTTTTGGTTTTGGTTTTGGACACGAACTCTAGAAACGTCGGACTCCTATATGATTTGTATGACGGACTGGATGGGATTAAACTCGATACGCAAAAATATATACAGACCAACATTGGGGATGTTGATATTCACGTAATTTGTTAGGGAGAGCTAGAAGAGAATTAGATTCCTATTATGTCACTACTTAGGGTTCATAGATCTATTTGTATTAGGATTTTTATACCTATCCAAGTTACATCAAAAATCCCAACATATATCATTATAAATAAAACAGACAAGCTGTAGGTAGCTAAACATGTATCCAACTTCTTTATTCACGGAGTTAGTTAGAGGGAGGTGGACGAAAAAAATGGATGGACGAAAAAATATGGGCTGAAATTTTGCCTCTTTATTATTAGGTAGAGATTAATAATATAATAAATATAATATAATATTAATAGGTATAGATATAGATATAGATTCGTCCCCTAATTGTTCACGCGTGCGGCATGCTGCTCTCCACACGCTAACCAATTTATTGTTTGCTAGATAGATACTTTGGTGGGATTGAATTATGCTTAAAATTACCACCATGGAAAGGTTTATATAGTAGAGTTTGTAAGCCTGCGGCGCACGCTCTTTGTGTTTATGTTAATTTTATGAGCTTTGCTTTTTGGATTAAATATCATTTTAACGTTGGTTTTTAATTTCACAGTATTATTATCTTTATTGTGTGATACGTGTATTTTAGTACAAAGGTTTGGTTGTCCCGTAGCAACGCATGGGTACGCTACCTATATAGTATATGCATTGAATTGAAATCGGGAGGGCAGCCGGTGGTCTTCAATCCTGGGGCACTACGTGTCGAGCAACCATTTATCAATACGTGAAAGCTCTAATTTATCTCCAATTTATTTGCGTCTGAGAGTACATGAACAGGAGGTGAAGCTCTGGGAGACCTCCATTTTATTGCGCGTTGAGGAAGTATCTATTTATCAATGACAAAATTCTGCTGACCACATGGTAGACGAGTAGCGAGAAAAATTTTGTGGCAAAATATTTTCTTTGTCACTAGTTACCAAGTTAATTGTGAGCAAATAATCTGTTTTATTATTATACAAAATTTTATTAGTGATAAGAAAGCAGGTCTTTCATATGACAAATAATTAGTGACAAATATTGTATTATCATAGGTCCTACCTGTCAGTCAAACTCCATCTTATCTTGTTCGCTTTTCTCCCACCGTTCCCTGCTGCGGCTGCAACCGCTGGACGGAGCATCTCCTGGTCCGCGGCCCACCATGCGCCGTCGAGCTCTCGCATGTGTTGCGCTCAGCTAGCTCGCCCACGATTGCACCCGCCTATCTCAACGAGTGTTAGCTTGCTACTTCTGCTCCCACTAATATAGAAATGATTTTGCAAGGCCGTACCTTTTATTAACCGTGGCGGTCAAAAATTCAACCGCCACGTAAAATACCTGTGGATTTATTGTGGCGGTCGGTTTTGTTAACCGTGACGGTCACGATTAACCACCACGCAAAATCGATTTACGGTGACGGTTAAAAAATAACTGCCTCCTAAAATCAGTTAATAGTGGGGGTTTATAAGAGGCCCGCCACCAAAAATACCTGCATTTTTTGTGGCGGGCCCCCTTATAATGCGCGCCATTGTTAATCATGGTCGAGGCCTAGGCCAGGCCCAAATTGGGCTCTTATCGGGCTATTATAAAAGGAGAAGTTAGGGTTTCGACCCCTCATTTCCTCTGTCACCCAGACACTCACAGTCTCTCTTTCTTCTCCCTCTCCTCTCTCTCTCACCCAGAGGCACTAGCACCTTTGTCCCCTCCCTTTCTTTTCGGCGGCAGGCCCATGTGTGCCACCGATAGCGGGGGCCACGGCAGAGGCAGTAGTCGGTGCCGCGGCGGAGGCATCATGCGGGTGGCGTGGTTGTGGTGGAGGCGACACGCTGGTGCCGTGGGCGGAGGCGGCGAAGCGCCGGCGGGTGCCGTGGTAGTGGCATCATGCGGCTGGCAGGGGCCACGGCGGAGGCGGCGAGTGACGCTCGGTGGCCCACGACGGCGGCGGCAGGGGCCCGGTGGAAGCGGCGGGCGCCCCACAACTTGGCAGATCCGGTCTAGGCGGCGGATCTGGATGGCGCTGTCCCTCCCGCAAACTCCGGTGGTGGATCCACTCCTTCTCCTTCAAGCAAACTCCGGCGGTGGATCTGGCCGGTGCCACATCTAGTTCCGACGGAGCTCCCTCGGCGGATCTAGCGAATCCGCGCCCCTCAGCTCCCTCGGTTGCGTGTAGGCGAGTTGGTGGTGTGAGGCACCCGGACAATAGCGGATCCACATCGAAGTGGCCGGATTTGGCAATAGCGAGGCGGGATCTAGCTAGTGGCTGCGATGACCCATGGATGGGCTTTGCCCCGTGGAAGGGCTCGACAGGCCTGTGCATGGGTTTTTCTTGTTTTTATTTTTTTGATTGATTAACCGTGGCAGTCAGCGCAACCGCCACGGTAGGTCACGATTAATCATGACCATAGCACCGTGGCAGTTGCAAAAACCGCCTTGGTTAATCGATTCCAACCGTCACCACTGTTAAGCTTAATGTACTAGTGTCCACGCCAACAAGCTCGCCCATGGTCTCTGGCCATACCTACTCCCATCCGGCTCCAGCGATTCTCACCATGCACTCAACGAGCTCGCCCACGGTATCTCGACGAGCTCGCCCACGATCAGATTCGCTATGCCTCTGGTCGTGGGTCTGAGCATGAGGAGGAAGATGTCGAGCCACGGTCCACGTTGTTGCTTGCTTGTACCATACTTGTTTTTGATATGCACCTAGGGTGTAAGGCACGTTGTCCACAAACCTGCAAATAGGCTGAACTTTGCTGGTTACATTCATAACCCGCAAAAATTTAACCAATTTATGGGTTCGCGGATAATACACCTTGCACTCTACATGCACTTTTACTATGTATTTACTTCGTCGAGGCTAGCAGCTGTTGAGATCGAATGGGTCCAAGCAGGCGCCTCCAACTTGGGTTGTCTAATTGCCAATGTAATACTCTAGCGAAGCAATGGTTTCAGGTGGGCGCAAACTTAGTTTGAAATCATATACGGCCCACCTGGGCGCCCTAGAACCTCTTGTAATCTAAAATTCTCTTTCTTAATACAAAGACGTGCACATCTTTTATGTGATCGAGAAAAAAGCTGTTGAGATTGAATGCAGCAACAGGTTTGTACTAAAAAAAGCCTTCATCACCTAACCACCTCCACTGCCTCCTTATTTTTCTGCAAACTTTGTTTACTTGCTCCACTATAAGATAAAAAAATGATGAGCAAAAGTCCTATGCGCGGTCTTTATTTCATATATATGATGTTCAGCATTGCGTCAGCTAGTACTCTTGTCATGAACCCATTACAGCATTGCACAAGACTACCCAAAACTAAGCTGAAGCCTGTGCACTAGTGTTCTGCAAATTGGTTTTCACCACCTCAGATGTGTATATCGAACAACATACCAATTTTTGAACATAACTCTTTCGACGAAGTTTCATGACCTACAACTAGAATACTTTGATATATAACGAAACAGACATATATAGCTTTATGATTTTGGTGTGTTTGGGAATCAGTTTTTGAACATAAGTCTGGAACAATAGATCAGTGCTTGCTATGCTGAAAATGTTTTTTTTTTTTTTTTTTTTTTTTGCGGAAAAGCTATGCTGAAAATGTATGAGTTGGATATTATTTTAACTTTAGTTGTCTGCGTAGCATGTCTACTGGGAAGCACTAACAATTTCATGACAGTGGATCAGAGGTGTGCAAATATGTGCATATAATATTCTGCCATGGAGCTAGTAGTTTGATAGGAAAAATCTAAACCTAAGACACCACAAATGTTCAGTTTAGTGCGTTTTCAGTTGAACCATCAGAAGATTTAGGTGATCAGTCTTTACTGCTGTGCTACCCATTGCTCAACAGCAACCACAAGCAGGTAGTTTTCTTTTGCTTCGGAACACACGTCTTCCAGAGGCATCTTACCGATTAAGACTGCATTGCACTTGCACGGTGTCAGCTAGCT
Source organism: Chrysopogon serrulatus (assembly GCA_015844335.1). NCBI lineage: Eukaryota > Viridiplantae > Streptophyta > Magnoliopsida > Poales > Poaceae > Chrysopogon > Chrysopogon serrulatus. The sequence goes on along the minus strand of JADLZL010003577.1, from coordinate 53,055 downwards.
GCACTGACAAATAAGTGGCATATAATTAAGCCTGCTCTGCACTTTTGTTTCTCTAAAAACTGCTCCAAATGGTTTAAGCTATGGTTGTGTGATATATGGTTGAGCCACCAGCAATGACGTCAAAGGTGGGATTTCTGTTGTTCCATCGACATGTACCTACTTTCCCACTGTCTCCAACAGCTAGCTTTGTGGTTGGTTGGAGCTATAAGTTGCAGCAACAAAGGCATTCTCAATTAAATTTCCATCCTGAATTTGGAGCAGGGCATCTTGTCTGTTGCTTGGCTTCTACAAAATCGGGTTGCCTGCGTCTGTTTGCTCAATTTTGCAGGTGAAATCATGACCCATCCCCTATGTCATGTAGTCAGTTCCTGGTTCTTGTTTCAAAGATGGATTGCTTGATTGTGATTTGATTTGGTTTGGCCTCCCTTCCTCTGTTTCCACTTCGCTATGATGTATGATTCTTGTTTCAAGCAAACTATTTCTAGTTATTGCTTGATTGTAATTTGCCACTTTTGCCATGCGTATTATGCATTGCATAGGTCAGAAGTAGGATGTGCATCTGTCTCGTCTGAAATGATAAGATTTCTACTGCTACTGCAATGTGTGATGTGCCCCTCCTAATTCCATTTCGCGTAGATACTGGGTCATGTTTCTACAGTTGCAGCAAGCAAGCAAAAGCATTCATGGTACGGCTGCTAGGCCTGCCTGGGCATTCATTCATTAAAGGAGACTGATCTGAGCATGCATGTTCGTGCAGTCCTGTTCCCTTCCTTGCCAGCAGAGTTCTCGTGGCTTGTCTGTTGACAAATCCATGCATAAGTGGAGTATGCATAAGAGAGATTTCTATGGTCACTAGTCTGCAGTAGCAGCAGAGCAGTCACTCTGCTGCTTCTTTGTTTGTTGTTGACTGGAGTGCAGTAGCAGAGCAATTTCTGTTTCTATTTCTATTTCCATCGCCACACCAGCCAAGCCAACCATATAGTATTTCTCTTCATATTGTGTTGGTCAGCGAGGTCAGGAGGGAGCAGGAGCATCAACCAACCGAACAAGCATGAAGCAAAAAGTTCCGAGCAGCAACGGCCATGGCAGCAGCAACCGTTCAGCGGCCGTTCAAACACAGGTATCAAGAGCACCACCGCCCAAAGTCAAGCAAGCTCCTGCTACTCCAGGCCCAGAGGTGAAGGTGAGAGCAAGATCGGCTGCCGCTGCCACCATGGCAGCAACGAGGAGGCAGCCTGCTGTGCCTGTGCCTGTGCCCGTGCCCGTGAGGAGGGTCATGATGTGCACCACCGAGTCGGAGACCGTCAAGGAGGAGGTGGTGCGGTTGCGCGAGGAGGTGGATGCCTTGCGAAGGGAGGTGCAGCGCCTTCTCCGCCTCAATGCAGAGCTTCAGCACCAACAGCATGATGCTGCAACAAACAATAGACTACAGCCTCCCAGCAAGATTTCGATCTCTGGAGGAGTCGTTTCAGCGCCACCACCACCCCCACCGCCACCGCCGCGGCACCAAAACCAGCGAGTCCCTTCAGCTCCGAGCACAAGCCCGGTGAGCAAGGCCACGGCGCTGGTTGACATGTACAACTCGCTGCAAACCAGCAACAAGAAGCTCTCAAGCAGAAGCCATCATCAGCATAGCAGCATTGTTGACGAGCTGCAGAACCGCTCCACGCACCTGCTAGCGGTACGTCACGCACCATCCTTTGTCCTTTGTGTTTTCTAGAATTTATTATTTATTACAATAAGTACGGCACACTTACCATTCTCTTTTCTCAATTACATACTATACTATGTAGATCAAAGCAGATGTCGAAACGAAAGCAGAGCTCATCAACCATCTCATCAATAAAATCCACACTAGTACTTACACTGGTGTGGAACAAGTACTCACCTTTGTGGATTGGCTGGACCAACAACTTTCTACTCTGGTAAGAAAGAGTTTTTATTTTTGGAGAAAAAGAGTTTTGCTGTGGTACCTCCAAATGATTGTGAGTCGTTTATTTATTTTGACCGGACGGTCATGATCACCTATTACCTCCTACGAGGTAATAGATGAAATGTATATTTATTTAATTTTTTTTTTTATAAAATAGAATAAATAAGGAAAGTCTTAGATATAAAAAAAAGTCTTTTTCAAAATTTGAATGATGCGTGTGTGATATAGTAAATCTTTTTATTTTATAATAACTTTGTAGCTGATATATTTTGGTTAGCATATAATTTGGTATATAGGCTGTGTGTGCATGTGATTTGCATGTGTAGGTGATATATTAGTTTGCAGTGTGCGTACGCGGCTAGCGTGCACATGCATGTTACGTTAGTGCAGCTAACTTGTTACCGTGTACATATATGTTCAATGACTACGGATAATGTTTTAGTCGACGTAATGTTTTATTGTTTGTACGTAGCTTTTGAATCCGATAGGTCCTTTGAATTCTGATGCATATAATAATGTGTCATGATGTACATAAGATCAACCGATAAAAATTGATTATGTTAGCCAACAATATACCACAATTTCGTAACATGCATATTGTGAAAAGTCAAAGTCCAAAGAATTTCTCCTCCGTGTATACACACACTACTGTGCTTGGGTGCATCGATCTACGCTTGCTACTAATGTACGTGATTCCCATTTATTTTGATAGTCTGATGAAACAGCCGTGTTGAAGCACTTCAACTGGCCTGAGAGGAAAGCTGATGCACTTCGTGAAGCGGCATCTGAATACCGACACCTCAAGTGTCTTGTAACAGATATCTCTTCCTTGACCTTGAGAGACGAATGCGATGGTGCTATTGAGGTCACAACCACTCTCAGGAAAATTTCAAGCTTTCTAGATAAGTATGTGTGGCAACAGCTAGCGGTCGTCTCCAATACTTTATTTATACAAGTATTTTTCTTTTCAATGCCATTACCACCAAACTCAAAGATATGAACTCTATTATGCTCTTCAGATTGGAGAAGAGCATGGGCAAATTGGTGAATCTAAGGAGATCGGTGCTTCCGTCCTACAAAGAGTTAAGGATTCCAACTGACTGGATGCTTGATTCAGGGATGGCATCAAAGGTTAATTATTACTCTCTAGCTGTACTTGGTATGGTTTCCTTTTTCCGATGCTGGATAGATAGACATCTGGGAAGCGAATGAAATCATCAATAACAGACATGTTAAGTACTGGGCTGTGCAGATGAGATTAGCATCGGTGAGTCTGGCGAAAATGTATACCAAGACAGTCCTTAAGGAACTGGACTGCAGGGATACAGCTAGGACTGGGAACGAGGCTGCACTGATTGCTCAAAGCGTGCGCTTCACCTACAGGGTCCACCAGGTCAGTTTGCTACTCAAAAATGTTGACTGAGAAACAAACCTCAACCTGATGGATGCTTATATGTAGTTTGCTGGGGGCCTTGACTGCGAAGCAATGCATGCCTTTGAAGAGCTAAGAAGGCGGGTTCAGCTGGTCTCTCAATAACTAATCTACATGAATGAACTTGGTGGAACTTTCTCTGTTTCTTGATAAAATAACAATACTAGCTAGAACGCCCCGTGCTTCGCGAGGGTAGGTACTCTGATACTGAAAGAGTGATAGGTATGTAAGGATTCGTTGTGTTTGGATGTAGTTATAGATAATCATAAAAATTTGGTATATTGATCATTCTGCAATGGTTCTGAACACGACTGTGAACCATGTCATTGCACATATTGCGAGAAAATTGTGTTTTTATACATATATAGTGGCAGCATTGGAATAGTAGTTGTTTGTGTTGGCAACGACAAATGTAGTTGGCAGGCAAAATATTAACGTTGCATATTAGCTGACCAAAAGGTGGATGATTGTGTTATTGTTGATATTTCTTAACGTCACTGTTAGTTTTACATTCTCAGTAACAGTGCTAGAAATGCTTATGGCATTCTTAGCATTATTACTAGAATTGCATCATTAGTAATAAAACCAAGAAACGTCTCAATGGTAGCTCTGAACATTTACAGAATAAGTCCGCAAGCACTCGGAATTACCGTTGTAGCATTTCATCTGGAATTATTTTTGGGTAAGAGAAGATACATGTATAAAAGACTATTACATGAGCAATATAACATGTTGTATAGTATACCAAAGTTTGTAGCAGAGGTAAACCATGATAGATATTTAGATAGTGTGGCGCACACACACACACACAAACCAAACTCATGAATAAAGAATAAAGAATAAAGAAAGAAAGAGTAAACCTAAACTAGAGCTGGCATCCAAGTGTACACAAAGGTAGAGTGATGAAGCTAGAGATGGATTTCTATGACTTCATAGTCTAAAGGTAGACAACCTATACTTCTACTTGTTTACTTCAGGCACCGGAGTGCATCTAGTATGCTAGGCGATACCGGCCTGGACTCTATGATATATCCGAACGTGGGGGAGTGCAAGGGATGGATAGGGCTATCACCACTTGCTGCCTACCCCTCTATCGGATGATACGGGACAAACGAAGGTAGCATCAACTTAGACACCATGTTAGACTTTGAACCTTTAACCAAAGTTAGAGTACACGTATAGGAGATCACAATGGTGGAATTGGTTTTCCTTTTTATGGTTTGAGCAGAGATAGGGGCAGAAAGATCATGATTTTAGTCGCTATAGTGCTCGATAGTGTTGGCACCTTCTCGTCAGCGTCGCCGTGTCCGCCGTCGTTTGGCCGCCGCTGCCACGCCCATGCCGCTGCCAGCAGCCGTCTAGTTCGCCGCCATTCTCCTCTCTTCCTCTCACTTTGCTCACCGCCGGCACTGCATCGGCCTCTCCGGGCTTCATGCACGCGAGGAGCCGTCTTCTTGACATCATGGACATGATCGTGAAGTCGCTGGCCATCTCCCAGTGCCACCCTTGCCTATAAATATCGTCTGCTGGCCACCGTTGAATTCTTTTCCACTTTACGCTCGCCACCGACCGATTTCATCTCACCATGAAATTCGTCCTCATCACTTCCTCACTTTGTCCAATTGCACTTGCCACCACGCCTGTAATCCTTTTGCGCATCGATTGCACTCAGTCTCACCAGTTGCCATCGCTTGCATCGCTGGAATCGACATCATCTTGTTCGCAGCCCGCTAGAGCTCCGCCGAGCTCAGGTTCGCCATCGACCGGTCTCTCCAGTGAGCCATCTGTCATGCCACGTGTTGCTCCAAGTTCGTCTTGACCCCTGCTTCATGACCGGCTCACTTTTTTGTCCCTACTGCACAGGACTCGCTGGAGCACTTTCTCGCCGCCGAGTTCGCGCCGCCGGAGACACCATCTTCGCCGGCGAGCCATCTCTAACGCTATCCCCGACCTAACTAACGTGAGCACCGTAACCGGGGTAGATTGTGGTTGCATATCGAGTCATTACTTTCGTCTCTAGCACGACCTATAGGCGAAGTACCGCCCGCGCCCGGCGACCCAGCGCCGCCATGGCGTTGCAACCATGACCGAGCTCGTCGGGGAGCTATTCCGGGCTCGTTTGGTTGGTCAGTAGTGTTCATGATGGCACTAGGAAGTAGTAGTTGTCCTTGCCGTCACCGGTGAAGCACCGCAGAGCGACCGCCAACACCTCGCAGCGCCGCCACGCCGCCATGGCCGCCCGTGGTGCTCGCGGGGGCCAACCAACCCCCTAGGATGAAGCGTAGGTATACTTACCTGATAACTAGGGGATGTCTTCCCCAAACTAGTTGTTGTTATGGTTGACCATTGAAACTGAGTGATCCTAATGAAGGAGCTCATGCTTATGAGAGCATGTGTTGCCAGGGACATCTCGATCTCTCATCCCTCGAGAAGTTACTTCCTTCACACAGTGGGTAACCGTATATCGGCAAAGTGTACATCAAGGAGTGAAAATGTGGGCGCCTAGATAAACTAGCTCTTGGAGTCATCCTGTAGAAAGCTCTCACAAAATACCAAAACTTGTGGAACTGATTAGGATAAAATAGTTTGTGGTTAACCGTTTCGAGGATTGGATGTTATGGAGCTTTAGAAATATTTTCTAAGTGGCAAGGTTACAGCAGGATGCTTATCTAGTATTTTTAGATTTTTCTACAGAGAAAATATGTATGCATGATATTTTTGATATTTTTATGCCACCACAGTAAAAACTCCTACATGCTTTTACACACCGAGAGAAACTCACATGGGGCTTTAAGTTTTTAGGATGCATGATGAATGGATATTTATTTTCTTTTTCTTGATGCAATAATGCAGAAAAGTAAACATGCTAAAGAGAAAATAAACCATGCAATGCAAGAGAGTAAATATGGATAACTACCGATGTTACCTCACAGCGAGGATTTGATGTTTTGAGTCCTCCGAACTAGGCTCCTCCTTGCAGTGGTTCATTGATCGAGTACTTTGATTTGCTCTTAAGAATGAGGATTGAGGTGATGCCTCCACTAGTGGCGCTTCTAATGGTGGTGCTACCTTCTTCCTTTCTTTTTGATAGCATCTTGAAGCCAATCTTATATGCATCATTGTTACTGATTGAGAACTTCCATTTATAGGATTTGGGAAATCTCCCCTCATTTTGCTTGAAGTGTGTTATGCTCATAAAGACAAGGTAGAATCAAGTGCATGGGCTCTGTTGGTGGGAATACACCAGCAGGACCAGAAATTTATTCATTCTCTAACCTTAGGCACTATAAGATTGATGGTGTTCACATTGTTCATTTATAACATGGGTGAGAAGATCAAAAGTATAAATATGGCATTTAAACTTATTAGATAAAGAAGTGGAGTTGCTTAACCCATGAAAGGATTGTTCATCTTTATAAGTTATCAAAATTAACATGATGACTATCATCTTCTAAAAATAAGATATATAATATTTAGATTAGATCATTTGGCTAAGACTGAGATCAAAAGAATGGTGGTATAATATGTACTCCAAGATCAAAAAAAAAATGACCACTTACCTTTAAGATGTTACCTTTATTATTAGAGCATGATGACACCATGCTGTAGAGGATAGATGAATTTCAATAGTCTTTTTTTCTTCCTTGCATCTTGAGTTGTTTATTAGCATCTTGTCTCATATGTTGTACTCCTTTCTCACTCTTATAGACTTATGCTTCTCTCATTATTTCTTCTCTGCAAAGGATTAGTAGACAACATATACTCAAAGAAATATGCTATTTATTTAAGGTATGGATAATATTTGCTAAGGAGTTAAAAATTAACTTGTAACCCATATTTTAAAAGATTCACCATTATTTTAAATTTTCAAACAAAGTTAAGACAAAGATATAATTTTGAAGAATACCTCTAACCTTGATTTGATTCTATGAAGTCTCCTAATATGATTTAAACATTTCTATAGAAGAGAGGATAGTCTGTATATACAACCAAATTTTTATATAAATATGCTTTGATGTTATAATGTTTAAGTAATATTATGAAGCATACTTATATTAGAGTAAAGAAGTTCAAAAGACTAAAGATATTTATTCAAATAGAACCAAGAATATGTAGGTGAACCAAAAGAGTATTTTATTTATTTTAAGTTTTAGCAAATTAAGCATGACCTAAGGTCAGGATAACCAAGATAATTAATAACATGCTATAAGATGTTGAATGTAGTTTAAAGTTGCATGAGGCTCGGATAAATATACCTTATGTCTTGCAGGATGATTGGTCCACTATAAACTGTGATTAGACATTTAGTCTTTCTTTTCTGCAAAAATGTTAGTGGACATATACCCGAAGGATTGTAATAAATTTGAAATATGGGTTATGGTCCATAATTTATGTGAATTTCATCTATACTAATGAAAGGATAATTCTTATGATTGCTTTAGCATAGATTGTATTTGTTTGCCGTATTCTAACATGGTTTAAGGCAAAGGTAACTTGCAATAAAAGATGACTTGAATAAACTTTGATACTTATAGTTCTTTCATAGAGAATGAGTCTGTGCCTTCCTTTTTATGCAAAGTTATTAGACTTTATCATATGCATTGATTCATCATTGATGGGAGTTCATCTCTTGACTTAGCTGAATTGAATTTAAGAGTTTTCTATAGGGGTTGGTCTAACAAAATATCCAAAGTCTACTAAAATATACTTTCAATTCAAAAATTAACCTAGACACCACATCTAATTTGATTTAGGAAGGCGTTTTAACCTAAGCACCATGCTTAATTTAAAAGCCTTTAGAATTAAGATCACCACTCCTAAACTAAGCACTATGCTTCATTTAAAAGATGTATGAAGATACTCTAAATCTAAGCATACTATAGCAAACAAGGTAGCATGAGAGCATATAGAGATTTACTCAAATAGAAATGAAAGCATGATCATGCATGGTGAGAATATTTTTTATTTTTAAGTAGAGATGCAAGTGACATGTATGTGTGCAAGGATCTAAATATGTTGTAGATTTGATATGAGATGGAGTGGATGCATAGATTGTTTAAGTAAACATACAGTGGAACGTTTGATAACTGTTTTAAAAATACATCATGTGCTTTTAGACATTTACTCTAAGACCTTAAAGGAATTAGTCCTGTTCTTTGCACCTATCGTATTCCAACTGATCCTGAGGTTACACCTACTAGGGAGCCCCAATGTAGACTTAATAATATGATGAGAGAAGTTGTTAAGAAAGGTTTTAAAACTGTTGCATGCCGGGTGTCGGGGGCCAAACAACCGGCCTGCTAAGCCCCCGGCTAAACAACAAGCAAGCCGTCGTTAGCACTCTGGTTCGGCCCACCGAAAGGCTGGACCCCGCAGGCCGTCGCCCTGTTTCTCAACAAATGGCCCAACCAGGTCGAGGCAGAAGGCCCACGAACGTACCACGCCGCGTAGCCCCGGACGGAGGGGTCAGAACCACGACCCTGGGCGCGTGGCTCGTATGACCCCCCGGCCGAACGGGAGGGTCCTCGAAGCCGCGACCCAGGGTGTCACGGTTCGCACGACCTCCCGCACGCACCTTCACCCGGAAGCAACCCAGGCTTGTGCCCCAAGCCCAGACAACGGCGCTGTAGCTAGATGCCTGCGTGACGGGTCAACCAGTGCCTAATCCGCCTATGCCCTGCGCAGGGCATGGACGAGGATCTTTGACCACACTGTAAGCCCGCGCGAGACATGGACGGAAGTCCTTGACCACGCAGCTAGCCGAGCGGGGGCATGGAACGTTGTTTGACCGCATCATTAGCCAGCCGTAGGCATGATGCACCGTCGACCCCCCTAATGGCATGACTGTCTGGACGACCCATCTGCCACGACCCATGCCTGTGCCGTACAACACCATTAAGTCTAACCTGATATGACAAAGGCTCTAATCAACTGCTCATCCTCACTGTCCACTGTGAGGGCATGGGCAGGCGCTCCGTGAACGACAACACCAGCGAACAGCCCACGACGATGTAAGCAGCACGAGGATGAAGGACGCCTCGACCCCAGGAAGGCAGATGAGTCACTCCATCACCGTCCTTTTTTCTTTCTTCTTGTGCACGACACACACAAAACACGTGTAAGGCCACCCCTCCCTTCATCTATAAAAGGGAGGGTGAGCCATAGACCAGGAGCATCATCTCATCTCACATACACCGCGCGATCACACACCACGTACGCCACTATATTGGCACCACGCTCAATCACAGAGACTTGGAGCTCCTCCCTCTCTCGAACCGTTTGTAACCCCTACTACGAACTGCCGCTAAGTAACACAACCCGTTCGAACTAGACATAGGGTGTGACAGAACCGCTCAATTTATACATGATTAAGCATGAGCGTCCCACTGATTACAATGGCACGCACATACTCTCACATGTATAAACCCGGTAGTCCGCCGAGTGTCACGAATGAACTCGGTAAATCAACTTCACAGCCAAAATCGTACTCGATTAAGCAAATACATATCATATACTCAGAGTTTGCAGCAGAAAAGTTATTACAATAGGATAAAGAATAATGAGTAAAAGTTTAGTTTCAAGTCACTTTACAATAAAACAAAGTTTAGAATGATTACCAAATCAGAAACTTGAGTGATATTGCTAGCTTAAATGACATCCTCCGATTAAGTATAGATAAGAAACATATATGGAGTAGCCGTGCCCTCCGGCTTCTAGTTAACAACATCTGCAAACAAGCAATTCACCTGCAACATGGTGGGATAAAACCCTGAGTACTCAATTGTACTCCGCAAGACTTACCCGTCAGGGAGAAGAAATAAAAGACTCCAAGGATAATGATAGGCTATATGCGTGGAGTTTGATGGCTAGCATTATTTACGGAAAAGCTTACTAATAAAATCCTTACTTTGGGTTTTAGTAGTAGCATTAATGTTTGAGCTACTTAGAACTATATTAGCACCTTTCTAGGTCATATTATTTAAATCATAGAAACAATCAATTATAGATGGGATACCAACATAATCCTTCCATCATCATCTAATGTTCTATTTCTTGCTACGTCTCTGTGGTCAGGCATGAGTTTCTCACTATCTGGGAGAGACGGCGATTCGAATCGATTACACCAGCTGGGTAGAGCCCGTATCACACACCCGCACAGGTTTGTACATCACCCGCGTGAATCACCGTTCACTCTATTCGAAAGATAGGATTGAACCGTTTTGTAAAACTCATGGTCCTCGAGCCTCACCAGTCAGTACCCCAATGACCCGTGTCCTGTAGTTGCTGCTGGATCTTGGATCAGTCCCCTCACACCATTTGCTCTCCTCCCAGTAATGCTAACGGTTCAATACCTACCTCGAACAAGCTAATTGGTTTCACAGTCGAAATGAGTTATTCGGCTGTTATGTGAAGGTACGTTTAATCTCACACCTAGATCCAGAATACGGTACGGTCCTTAATCGACACAGACGAAAAAGATATAGACATACAAGACCTCCATGTCCTGTAGCCTCACCAACACCGAATCTCGTCCGGTCTCCAATTATCATTCACCTCATGTTTAAGGATATCACATATATATCCCATAGTAACAAGTAACCATCCTATATCTCGTGAGAGACAGGAAATCACCCGACTTCTACCAGTCTAAGCATGGCTAAGCATTTAAGGAAAACATCCTACACATACTAGTGGGATAGCATCGGGAAATAGCTATAGATCAAGGTAATCATGCAGCAACAGTTTCAAACAACGCCTATTTACTTAATGCACATTACACTAGACTTAAGGTGTAACCAAGTATTTGTAAAATAGAGAGAGTAGGTCATGCTCCGGGGCTTGCCTGTGTTGCAGGGAAGGTTAGCTGTTAATCTTAACATCGATATCTTCTGTGGAATTACCTCGTCAGGATTGGATCATCACGAACCCTCTCCAACACTTACCGTCGTGATTCTTCTCACTCACGTGCACTACACGTAATGAAATGATGCGTGCTTAATGCTATGCATGATATGATGCATGATGAGATGATTTATTCAGATAACAAAAGAAATCTTCATAAGATTCTATGTGTGCAATTCTCTTTCTTTGATGACAACACTGTATTATTAAGTTTATTTTAAATCTTTACAGAGTAGGTGCATATCTCTTCTTTGAAGAAGTTACTACAAAACTTGCAAGCAACCACACATTAGTTATTATAGGTCTATCATGATCATTATTATTAATGAATCAAGTTGTCGAGGATCATTTGGGTTGCATAATTCAAGGTCTACAATCAATCTGAAAGTCACACAAGATAGCACATGATTAATCTTTCTAAAAGCAATAGCAAAGAAGCATCAAGATCATTGCTTAATTAATTAATGGAACACTATTAGTTTAGGTTGGGTAATACTTACTTAAATTCAAGATGCTTCAGTCATGACAAACTTCACCACTGAAGTTATTACTAAACTCCTTAAGCACAAGGGCCACAAAGTTTAAAGTAACCAACTAGAATAGAAAACCGAGACAAGTAAATAGAAAAGTTTCAACTTCTTTTAACCATAACTGGAGATCTAGATATCCAGTAAAGGAGTTCTTAGACTTTTTGGAAAGGTTATAAAGTTGTCTACAACTTTGTTATTATCACCTCAGACTGATTTAATTGTTATCAAGGTCAAACAGTTCAGAGAGTCAATGCTGTCCAGAAGTTGGACAGAACTAGATCCTGAACTTAACATTTTCATAGCCAGAGCTATAGACCACTAAAAATAGTGATCCAAGACATTCTAGGAAGTTTATGAAAAACACTACAACTCTTTAATTATAACCAAAAGGTGATTCACAATCTAGTCAAACAAGCTAATCTTTCAAGACTGCATAGCAAGTAGACAGAAATTGATTGGCAGTTTGTACAATCCATAATTTCCAATATTGTTGTCCAAAAATTATGAAATTTTAGGACAACCTAGATATGGAAATTCCTAACAACTTTTGTATTCAAATCATCTGCAGGAAACATTATTATCAATATGAAAACTACCACTGAACAGGATTTGCACAGGCTGCCATTTCAGCAAACAAGTGTGGTTTAGTTTCTCACTTGACTACATGCACTAGCAAACATAAACAAGCAAAAGCATGGATTATTAATCTTTATAAATTTATCTATTTACTACTAGTTAAGTTACTTATAGAATCATATTAACACCTTCAAAGCATAGGAGTTATAGGTAGTTGTTCCCTTTCTCTTGGTGCTAAGCAAGTTTACTTAAGAAGGCATATCTAAACATATAAAGATGGTTAAGCTAGCCACTTATGAAATTAGCAAACAACACATTTCCACCTTTACTACAATTCAGTAATTCAAAGGAGCAAGTCATGAACTCATAAACATACACATACTAATAAAACATCTGAACTCTTTTTAATTATTAACCTATAACTAGATTATGAGCATACCAGCTAGCAAGGCAATCAAAATGCCTATGCACAGTAAAGGTGTGTGCCCCTAGGCCTTCATTCAAATAGTAAAACACACTCAAGATTAATAATCGTTTAAGCATTTCTATAAGCAAGAGAAAAGATATTTCTTTTTATTAACATAATACATAACTATTATCTTGCTAGGTAAATTACTATCCTTAACGCACCAGCAGAGTATCATGCTTCTCATGACTTATATCTATGCCAAAGATCCCATTAAACTTAATCAAACACTGTTGGTATTTTTAACTGCACTCCATTAAATAAGTTTTAAGTAGGATTATCCGCATAAGCGCCACGAGATATCATACCGGTGTCACATTTTACCCGGAGGTTTTAAATATCGTATCCACGGGAACAGTTGTGATGATGACAACGTCTATAGACTTAACCCTACAATTAGGCTAGATCATATCAAGAAAAAAAGAAAATAGCTAATGTACTCTAGTTCGACTTCGGTAAACTTTGTATAATATCGTCTTATCGGACAAGTAATCCCGAATAGGAGAAGAAACAGAGTAATCTCCTATCGAGCACCTATAAGCCTATCAGTCCTATCAACGGGAAGTGGACTACAGAGGATTCAACGTAGCTATAAAGTCACCTACGCGAGCTACCACTATCCGGCTGATCAGGGGACATTCACAAGTAAACCTAGCCTAGGCACCACGCCTACACTACGAAATACTACTTCAATCAAGAAATTACCAAGATCAAAGCACTCTATGAGATGTGAACCAAAGAACGAATAAGAATAAGTTGCTTACTTAAATCGGAATGGTAAATACAAAAGTACCTCAGAACACAGCTCCGGGCGAGGGAGCTGAATCCAGAAGAATACAGCCACGAAGAAGCGCCGACATGCCGGAACTCCTTCAGAATCTCTACTCCTCTACTCAATCTCCCTAATCTCTAAACAAGACTAGATCTAGAAGAACTAGTCTCTCCTAATTGCTACATCTAGATGAACTAGAACTAGATCAACTAGAGGGACCCTAACCCTAATTATGTAGAGAATATGAAGCACCGGGGTGTAGAATGCCTCTAGGAGGGGCCTTGGGGCGTCATTATATAGGCCGAGGTGGAGTAGGGGGCAAGGAACCGCCACGTCAGCGATCCGCGTCTCCATCTTATGTGCACTGTCGGATCAAACCGATCTAAAATCAACGTAGGGATGCTCTGCTTGGCTTCCAAGGAAACGTGGGAGGAAGACTCCAGAAGGCGACGGCCAGCGCTTGACCTAGGGCGCCGACCGGCCCCAGGGTGGGGCCGGCCGGCCCCACCTAGGCTCCTCTGCAGGCTCCGCTGCTTCAGGTGTCTTCTAGACCCTTCCTAAGTCCGATGATAATGTTGCTCCGACGTGGATCAGTTTCATGATAATTTTGCACTAGAATCCCTCTTTTTTCGGCTTTTAGAAAATCATCCCAGAAAAATACAGAATATGCAAAACTCGTGGAAATTGTCGGTTAAAACCCTAGACTAGTGTGTTTTTCATGTTCTCCTTCAGGTTTAAAGTGCTAGTAAAAGTTGGCGTTAACGACCGTCAACAACCCCTAAGCTTACCTTTTGCCGGTCCCTTGGCAAACAACCCAAGATCTAGTTATTAATAAACTTGGATCGGGGAGTTGCTGCAATACTTTTATCTCTTTTAAGCACACTTGCTTTTAAACATAAATTTTCATTTGGTTTAGACAAAACTGCTCTAACTTTTAAACTTACCCATTTTACCTTTAACTATGGAGCTTTCCAGCTTTTGCATAAGTCTTGAGCAATCGAAAGATAGGACAATCAAGTCAAGCACTATGTCTCAAATTCTTCACAATACCAATATTCCGGAGTTTTGTAAGTTTTTGAAATAAAACTCAGAGCTTAATTGTATGACACCCTCAAGTCTCTTATTATATAGTATTTATGGATCTCACTGAGGCATTAATAAGGTCATGCCTTCCTACAACTAAGCATTTATAGTGGAGCTCATAGGAGTGGCAATAACAAGGATGAACATACTTGCAATTCATATATTGTAAAGTCAAACAATGGATCCAAAGAGAATCAAGGCATTCAATCAAATCAAGATGTGCATGTGTATGAAATATGTGGATAGGTGTATATATGGTATTTAGTGGCTAATCCTAATTCTACTTTTGCTCTTTAAAAATAACTTTTCCCTTAGAACTTAGAACTCTTCGCGAGAAAACATGGGCTATCTTTATTCTCTCTCTCTCTCTCTTTTTTTAATCTGGGAGGCGGGCATCTATGTACCCATTGTTTTAATGCTAGGACACTTGTCCATCTTTTACTCCCATATTTTTTTTCTTTTTTTTAATACTTTTGCATAGCCACATGTATCCTTTGAATATAAATAATTGGAGAGATAATGATATAAATTTAGAGCAATTAAATGGGAGTTGTCCTATAGGGTATATTTTTAGGTGTTTACTCCTGATGTAGGAGAAAAACATTTTTAAAGTGGATCTAGATGAAAGTGGAAATGACTGCGCTTACATCCTAGAGTAGGAGTAATGCATATATGGGTGGAGTGCGTGAGTGATCTTGATTTTAAAAGCATGACAAGACTCTCATAAGGTATACAACAAAGGTTAACTAAACTCAATGTAAAGCAAGCAGCATGAATGTATAAAGGTTTTTCTAACTCTAATTGTATCATATATGGCTTTGGTAGGAATTTAGATTTTGTCATATAAGAGCTCATCATGTAAGATTTTTAGGTTTTCAAAATAAATCTCTAGAACTTAGTGATGCTAGGAATAAGATAAATAGCAGCTTAGACCTTTATGTATCATATCGATTGATTACCTAGACTTTAGCTCAAGCATATGCCTCCACCAATTTCAGGTTCAGAGTAAATTCTTATATCAAAATAGTCATGTCTAAAACTCAGGAGAATTCATGGTTGAAACTAGGCACTTGAAAGGAATTACTGTAGAGCAACTATTCATCATCTACAAGACAAAATTTTAATATTCTCTAGTTTTTATTTGACTCTTACTAATTAGACACACTCTATGATCACACCTTAATAGATAGATAAGTATTTATTCATGTTTTTATTTGTATTGGACTCACAAGACTCTAAAGACATGGACCTTCATGTGCCCATATATTTTTAGTATTTTTATATTTTCTTATGATAATATTGTGAACCTTCATGTGCTCACATATTTTTGGTATTTTATGACTATAAAATAGACTCGATAATCGCCTAGATATAGTTACCTGATAACTAGGGGATGCTCCTCTCCCAAGCTAGATGTTTGCAATACTCGGTGTTGATGGTCTTCAGAGTGAGCTAACCAGCAGCGGTTCTGGTGGGTGCCACTGATAGACTCTCTCCTTGTCATAATGTTGTTCCTGCATAAGTATACTCCAACAAGAAAACCAAAACTCGAGGCTCGAATTTAATAATAGGTTAGCGGTCAACCAATAAGTAATTAATTATTCTTTGAGTTGATTTGAATTGATAGATTCTAGCAGGATTCTCTTTTTTAGGATTTTCTAGTTTAATTGTACCGAAATTAAATATGTGTGCATGATATATATATAGTTATTTTTTTTTTATATACCTTCATAGAGAATATCTATTCTTATGGGGCTTAGGCTTTTCATAATACGGGAAAGTAAATGCACGAGAAGCAATTATTATTATTATTTTTATACCACCACAGTAAATATTCCTATAGGGTTACCATAAGTTTATTTACGTGGGGATTTCAATATTTTATAATATAGTAGATGAAGCAATAAGATATTTTTTATTTTATTTTATTTTTAATATTAATGAAGATGAATATACTAAGGTAAATTTATTAATGCAGACAGGAATACTAATTAAATAGATAACTACTATATTACCTTATGGCAAGGGTATAAAATTTAAAGTTTACCGATAGTACTTTTTCTTTCACTCTTATGTATCTCTCTATCTTGAGAGATGGAGGTATTGATAGTTGCATACCTCTAGTGATGATGATGTCACCTTTGTTCTTTGATTTGACCAACAGGGTTGAAGTAGAGCTTTAATTATAGGCGACAACATCTTGCTCAATGTGCATGTTCACGAGAACTCTCACTTGTAGAATTAATAAATTTTGCTCGATGTGTTGTCCCGTTTGTAAAACCAAGGTAGAGATCAAGTGTATGGGCTCTGCTGGTGGAAAAACACCAATAGGACCACTTTATTTATTTTTCTCTATCCTTAGGCACATTGAACAAGATAAAGTTGGTGTTACATGAATTATTTATTTATGCCATGAGTGGTAAGATCAAAAGATTGAGCATTTAATGTTGCATTTAAGTTCATATGGCGTAAAAAAATGACTTGTTTAACCAATGGAAGGATTGTCTGCGTCTATATATAAATTTTCATATGAGTATGACTATCATCTTCCCAAAATTGAATATAATGTTTTAACTTGTTTGGTTAAAACTGAGATTAAGAGAACAGTGCCATGAACAATCTTAAAAGACAGATCATGTTGAGTTAATCAGGTTAATCAATTTAAGTTGTAACTCTAACATATTTATGTTTTAATTTATGTGCACACCAAGATCAAGAGAAGAGTAGTGGCCACTTACCTTAGAATATTACCTTCATTATTAGAGCGTGACGGCACTAAGTGATGAAGGGTAAATGACTGGTGGTCCTTTCTCTTGCATCTTGAATTGCTCATAGACATCTTATCTTCTCTGTTACACTCATTCTTTTGCCATCTTTTGCTTCTTGGATCTTTTGACTCTTTTCACTCCAGTCATTATTATGCCTGTAACAGATTAGTGGACAACACATACCCGAAGGAGTATACAAATTTTAAACATAGGTTGCTTGTCCAGTATTTAATTTTATTTTGCCTACGCTAATGAAAAGATAGTATTGATATTATTTTACCATAGATCATGTTCTATATACACATAGTTTGAGGCAAAGTAACTTGTAGTAGAAGATAAAGTGAATGAATCATTAATGCTCATAGTTCTTTCATTCATGATGAATGAGCTATCTTCTTCTACAAAGTTATTAAAGTTCAGCATGTACCCTGTCTCATCTCTAATTCGAATTCATCCCATGACTTACCCAAATTGATTTTGAAAAATTCCTATAGGGGTCAGTCTAAAAATATCCAATGTCTACTACAGTATATTATCAGTTCAAAAATCAACCTAGACACCACGTCTAATTTGACTTAGGAAGACATTCTAACCTAAGCACCACGCTTAATTCAAAAAGCCTTTGAAAGTAAAATCAACCCAATTTAAACTAAGCACCATGCCTAATTCAAAAGATGTATGAAATTTCTCCAAACCTTAAGCATACTATAACAAACAAAGGTAACATGAAAGTTTATAGAGTGTTATTGAAACGGAGATGAAAGTGCAAATTGAATAAAGGTAGAGACAACCAATATTAGCAATATAGAATTTTCTGAATAAGACCATTCCCCTAAGCTGGAATTTTACAAAGTAAATGTAAGCTTGAGTGGATGTAATTCCAAATTGTATGATGGTTGTTTTAATATACCTGGTGCTGCCATTAGTTATTTTTTACTTCAAACCTGAAATGGTTAGTGATAAAAATACCCAAGGGAATATTTTGATAATTATAACTCTATGCTCAATTCACAAAGGTATTACAGCCTAAGGTGCAAGCTCTCATTTATTTTTTAAGAGTGGTTATTTTGGGACACAAAGTTATTCTTAGGAAACCTTCTAATTATTGTACTTCAAGTTGGTGAGGTGGGTTCCTTTAGAACACTAGCCTTTGTGTACCTATATCAAGATTACAATGAGATCTTTAATATTTATGATAAACATATGCATCTACAACCACCTCTTAATAATTTTATGAACAGGTAAAATAAGGGGTTGAAGATCTCGTGTGTGGTAATATTAGAGACCAAAAGATTCAGGAGATATGAGCATGAATTTGATAAAGTGTTAATGAGATAATTCCCATGCTCATTGATGTAATCTCCTTTTTCAAACTCTAAGGGTGTCTCTTCATGGTTGTCTATAGGCAACAAGTTTGTCTCTATTATTTCAGGCCTATGACATTTATTGGATGTTTTATTTTCTAGGATTTCCCATGAATTGATGCCTCTAAGGTTGGTCTCGTCTAAAGCTTTCTCTAAACTTGGGTGAGTTATGTTTATTAAAAAATTGATTTAAGCTCATCATTTGAATTTAAACCAAGTTTAGATGCTAAAGCTTCATCTTCTTCCATCCATTCTTTCACAATGGCATATGTATTTCTAGTATGTTCTACACATTTCTGTCATTGTCGTTGCTCTTCTTGGTTATTCCTATAATCTTCATGACTTCTATTCTTAGGATGTCTTGATAGATTTCTAGGGTTATTATGAAGTTTAGTAGAAAGAGCACAAAAAGATTCATTGGGGTCAAGGATAGGTTTAGAGATGGGTTCAAAGATATTTATTGTGGGCATAGAAGGGGAGAAGATAGAATTTATTCCTAAGTGGTTTAGCTCTCCTTCTATGGCATCACTTGATATGCCATCCTTGAACTCTTCTCAATGCCTTTTATAGGGGAAAGAAAGTTGACGACACTTTTCCTAAGATGCTGTTTTGAGAAGATTTGATGTGTATTGATTTAGAAGCATCTTAGCTAATTGGAAGTTTAAATCATCGAAGTAGAATCTTAAAGGTTTAGGATCGATAGCTAAATCTTGAGAATAAAATGATTGTGTTTTAGCTACCAAGACTTCCACATCTAGTTCGGGTGATAAGTTATCCCGAATCATATTAATTAAACATAAGCGTAGCTCATAGCCAGGTATTATGATAGGTTCTACAGATTTTGGTGGCCCAAAGCTTTCGTGCATGCCATAAAGATAGATACAAATATAATTAAAAGCATCCATAAGGATGAACACAAAAATAATGAAGAGAATGGGATAAAATAAGAAAAGATAAAAGTATAATACAAGATTAAGCTAGACTAAGTCAAAATCAGCAAACCGTTCCCCGGTAACGGCGCCAAAAAATGCTTGTTGGTATTTTTAACTGCACTCCATTAAATAAGTTTTAAGTAGGATTATCCGCAAGCGTACAGATATCATACCAGTGTCACATTTTACCCGGAGGTTTTAAATATCGTATCCACAGGGAACAGTTGTGATGATGACAACGTCTATAGACTTAACCCTATAATTAGACTAGATCATATCAAGAAAAAGGAAATAGCTAATGTACTCTAGTTCTGACTTCGGTAAACTTTGTATAATATCGTCTTATCGGACAAGTAATCCTGAATAGGAGAAGAAACAGAGTAATCTCCTATCGAGCACTTATAAGCCTATCAGTTCTATTAACGGGAAGTAGACTACAGAGGATTCAACGTAGCTATAAAGTCACCTACGCGAGCTACCACTATCCGGCTGATCAGGGGACATTCACAAGTAAACCTAGCCTAGGCACCACGCCTACACTACAAAATACTACTTCAATCAAGAAATTACCAAGATCAAAGCACTCAATATGAGATGTGAACCAAAGAAACGAAAAGAACAAAGTTGCTTACTTAAATCGGAATGGTAAATACAAAAGTACCTCAGAACGTAGCTCCGGGCGAGGGAGCTGAATCCAGAAGAATACAGCCACGAAGAAGCGCCGACATGCCGGAACTCCTTCAGAATCTCTACTCCTCTACTCAATCTCTCTAATCTCTAAGCAAGACTAGATCTAGAAGAACTAGTCTCTCCTAATTGCTACATCTAGATGAACTAGATCTAGATGAACTAGACGGACCCTAACCCTAATTATGTAGAGAATATGAAGCACCGGGGTGTAGAATGCCTCTAGGAGGGGCCTTGGGGCGTCATTATATAGCTGAGGTGGAGTAAGGGGCAAGGAACCGCCACGTCAGCGATCCGCGTCTCCATCTTATGTGCACTGTCGGATCAAACTGAGCTAAAATCAAAACAGATCCAAACTTTTATGAAAGGTTTCTTTTAGCATAAATGATTTTACAAAGAAAATTTTAGAATATTTGGATAAATATTTTATCCTATAAAAATCATTTACTATCAATTTCTTAATTTAAAGATGGAATTTTTGTTTGTACCAAAATTATCAAACATGAGCAACACTTATTTTTATCGGGCAGAGCATAGAACATAGATCAAAACAAAAGTTAGTTTGCATTTTTTAGCATGCCTAGTTATTTCTCTACAGTTAAACAAAGTTATTGCCACTTTGCATTTTTCTAAAAAAACATGAAAAAGGTCAAAGCCTTAAGCACGACGGCCCACTGGCTCACGGCCCAGGCTAGCCCAACACGGCTCAAAGCCGGCCTGGCCTTACCTCCCTCTTCTTCTTCCTCGGTACAAAGGCGGGCGGCGGCCGGGGGCCGGCCGGGGGCTGACCAGCGGCGGCAGGCGGCGGTAGGCGGTGGCGGCGCTAGTGGGAACGGGCTCCGGCGTCATGATGAATACGTTGGTGCGCTGGCTCGGCCGGAGGTGACCGGGGGCTGGCTTTGGCGGCGAGCACCAGCGGCGGCGGCGGCTAGGATGGCGGCGGCAAAGGTCCGCGCCGGCGGCAGGGCGGCATCACGGTGGCTGCTCGGGTTTGGGCATTCATTGGCCAGGGGTGAGCATGGTGGTGTGTAACATTCTAAATGTTAATCAAGTGCATTGCATTTGCATTATTGCATAAAGCATCATTTTGCATCCAATTGCAAGCATAAGCTATTGTAAGTTTTATGTGTGTAAGGTACATGTTGTGTAATGATCTCAAAAGTTGCTTAAACATGTTTAGGATTATGTTTGAGATAGGGTTTATATACAACTTTTTGCCTAAACATGCTCACATGTGATGATAATGTTTAATATGCTTTTTATCAAGTTGCTATGTAGCTTAGTATGTAAGTATATGGTCTGTTCAGTTTTTGGCTATAAGCCCTAAATAAAAGTTGAAGTACAAAATATATGCAACAACTTTTATTTAAGGACCTAAGGCTAAATCCCATCCTAAATTGCTCAATTAGTGACCCTAAATTTGAATTTGAATTAAAATCAGCAACTAACTTAGAAAGTCCTGGAACTCAGCATTAAGTTCGATTTTTAAGGCTATGCAATTCTATTTTACTTGAACCAATTTCTGGAAACCAGTTCACTATTGGTTGGTACAATGTTTGCACTTCAGTACCATGGAATTGGTTTGGCTTGATCCTAGCTGTTTAGTGTTTAATTAAATGCTAAATAGTGCTAAGTGCGGCATTTAACCTCTGACTTAACTGAATAAGCCTGAATGAGCTCGGGCAGTTTATTTTTAGTGATGTTTAGGGAAGTGTAGTTTGCAAACCGAGCCATTTCAGTCTTTGATCTTTTAACCAATGTTATAGTCCACATATCAGAGATTGTAATGGTGGAGTTGGTTTGCAAACTGGTCGACTGAGCAGAGAGTTAGAGTGGGGAGAAAATGGGGTTTTCAGTCGGCTACAGTGTTCGACAGGGGAGGCAGCTTCCCGTCGATTTTCTGGTGGCCGCCGGTGATTGGCCGCCGTCGCCACGCCGTGTTGCCTCTGTTCATCACGTCGCGCTGGTCGCAGGAAAAACTGGAGAGCTCGTGCGTCGCCCATACCGTTGCCATGCCGTTTCCACCGGCCGCCAGCTCGCCGCCGTTCCCCTTCCTTCCTCTCTCTGTTCACCGGCGACACGAGTACGGTCGTCCGGACTTCGCGCGCGGCCGCCCATGTGTTGATTGCCACGGGAACGACTTCGTGAAGCTGCTAACCATCTCACAGTACGTGGCATTGCCTATAAAAAGCCCATGCCGGCCGTCGAGCGCCTCTTTTCTTCTTCTTGCTCACACCGGCCGAGCTCCACGTTTCTGTAAAATTCGCCACCGTCAAACGATCGTTGTCCAATTAAACTTGACCCTAGCTTCGTAACCTTCCTGCGCATTGATCGCACTCAGTGGTGTCGTTTGAAAATAACCGAGCCGCCGTAATTGAACCTTCTCCTTCGCGGCCGGCCGGGCGCCGTCGTGATCGGCCCGCACCGTCCAACCCGCTTGCTTGCTCGATAAGCCAAATACTTCGCCGATCGTTGCGTTGTACTCACCTTGAACTCTGTTTCATGATCGGCTCTTCCTTTTCATCCCTTCCATGCAGGACACGCCGGAACGCTGTCACGCCGACGAGCTCACGCCGCCGAGAGCACCTCTTCGACGGCGACATACCCCCCGCAGCGTCCTTGGCCTAGATAACGTGAGCATCGTGACTTTAGTGACCTCTTGATCATTGCCAAACCTTTTTGTTTTGCGGCTACCGTGCCCTAGAGGCCGGAACATACCACGCCGTGGCACTGCAGCGCCGCCGTGCCGCCATGGCCGGTGGGATGCTCGCTGCGATGGTTGTGGGGCCCAACCAACACCTTAGGGTGATGCACGGGGTCACCCCCCGAGCACGTAGGTAAGCCGCGTCGCCGGCGACCTCACCGCCCGGTGAGTTATCGCCGGTCAACGGCGTCGCCGCCCAGCGGTCAGCGCGGAGGCACTGTGCGCTGACCGGCGGGGCCCGCCTGTCAGCCACCCAGAACCGCTGCCGCTGAACCCCACTGTGCGCGGCCGTTTTTCATTTATTCAAATTTCCAAATAGTGCTCAGATTTGTCTTTTTTGTAGAAAAATAATTAAAGCTCCAAAAATTCTGAAAATTTTTGTGTAGCCTCCTGTGATGGAATCTATGTGGGAAAAATATGAAACCTAGAAAAATAACTATTTTGGTTTGATCAAAAATTACCCCTTTTAATTAATAAATGGACATTCATTGATTTTTCTAGAATAAAATATTGATCCAAAAATCATGAAAATTATTTTACACTCATTTCATGATAGTACCAGTCTGTATAAAAAGTTTGAGAAGATTTTGAAGATGTTTTATAAAATCATTATTTCTAAAATTAGAAATAAGAGAAAAAGAAAAGGGTATGATTTCATGTGTGTGATGTTTGAAGATTCTAAGTTCATGCTTTGCTGTTTTAGATTCATAAGGTACTATTTAGCCTTTAAGTATTTCCATATATGCTTTATTATTTCATGTCACATTTCTTAGAAGGTATATAAATACATGTATATGCATTATATACCTTTAAAAGAAAACACTACCATGTGATGCATGAATGACTTCCTATGTTATTTTGTTTTGCCTTGGATCATGAACCCCACTGCATCTTCTTCGCTTAGTAATAATAATCTTAATATGCTGGTTAGTAGATAATGTTTGTTCCTTGTAGTAGTTAAAATGAGCTTTCCAGAAAAGAGATATACACATACTCAGTAAATGTGATAACAAGTAATGTGTGGCTTCTTTTACACAACTCTGATAATATAGTGTTGTCATCAGAGAAAGAGAACTGCACACATGGAACCTTATGTAGCTTTCCATCATTACCATTTGCATGATCATCGCATCACGCATCATTTCATGTCATGACATGCTACCATCATGCCTCCTATATGCATTCCTGGTATTTATGCAACACATACATTCATATAGGATCCGAGGGAGAACCTACAATCGAGTACACCGTGATCGAGGAGGATCCGCAGGAGGCAGCACCCGAAGGAGGAGAAGGAACCACTGACCCACTGCCGGAGTGCCCGAACCACGGTCCCTCTACTTTTCGCCGAGGCAAGCCCCGGAGCATTCTATTAACCTGTTCTATTTTAAAATGCAATTACTTACTTTCAATTATTTTACTTTATACAGTACATTATAGGATTTGCGTGATACCGTTGTCGCATGAATGCCTTGACCACTCAAATACACCCTTTTTATTCTACTAGTATTGGTAGATAGTTGATGCTTAGCCATGCTTAGATAATTAGAAGTCGGATGATTCTGTCATCCATGACCCGAGGTTGATACTTGTGATGTCCTTAATCATATGATGAATAATAATTGGAGACCGGACGGAGATTGTGTTTTCCGTCTGTGTCGATTAAGGACCGAGCCGTATTCTGAATCTAGGTATGAGATTGAACGTACCTTCACATAACCGCCGAATAACTCGTTTCGACGGTGAAACTGGTCAGCTTATTTGAGGTAGTTCTTGAACCGCTTATGCATTACTGGGACGAACGGAAGGGAAAGGGTACTGGTCAAGACCCCGCGTGACTACGGGCTACTCACGGGCTGAACGGGCATGACTTGTGAGACGCAAGCACCATGAGTTTTGCATAGCGTGATCAAGCCTATCTTTCGAATAGAGCGGCGGTGACTTGAGCGTGCTTTGGCCGGCTTGCCGAGTGTGTGATACGGGCTTTACCCAGTTGGTGTAATCGATTCGAATCGCCGTCTCTCCCGGATAGTGAGAAACTCATACTTGACCGCAGAGACGTAGTTAAGAAAGAATAACTACATATTGAGATTAAAAGGACTCTATTATGGTACCTCAATTCATAGATTTGTTTGTTATAAAATACAAGATGACGTAGTTAATGCAAAGGTATATTTAGATAGTTAAAGTATAGTTGTTTGATAATATTTGAAATAAGGATCAAGTTTAGTAAGCGCTTCTCGCAAAGCTTGCTAGCCAATAAACCTTCCTTTCATATTAGTCGGGATATCCTTGAAGCCTTTTTCTTTTCCCCTCGTCGGGTAAGTCTTGAGGAGTACAATTGAGTACTCAAGGTTTTACCCATCGTTGCAGGTGACATGCTTTATGAGGATTATTGTGTTACGTGCTTTAATCCTCGTGGATGATGTGGATGAGTAAGGGCCATCGGGCTTGGCCGTATCTATAACTCCATCACCTTGCTTGTACAGGAGGCTTGAATAAAACTGGTGATGTAAAAACACTTATGTTATTGTAGTTTGAAATAAAGAATACTTTCATGTAACATATTTAGAACCAGTGTTGTAATAACACTCGATGTATAATTATTTTCCACCGTACTCTGTATGCTGATGTATGATATACCTTGATCATGATCCTGGTTGTAAGTTGATTTACCGAGGTCCCTCGTGACACTCGGCGGACTACCGGATTTATTCGAGAAGCGGTGTATGCGTGTCAATGTTATTACGGGGACAGTTACGCTTAATCTCGGATGGATTGGTCAGTTCTGTCACATGGTGCTCCAGGCTTGGCCGAAGAGGGCCTGTGGCTCTCTGGGCGCGACGGCGGGAAGCACGGCGACCATGGTGGTCCACCGCGGTAGAAACCAATCGCGCCAACGATTTTAACTGGTAGTGGTGGCGAGAAAGGGCTCTAGAGGTTTGCTTGGACGAGGCGGTGTTGGCAGCAAGAGGAATTGGATGGGAGTAGTCGGGTGACGGCGAATTTCGCCGGTGATTCATGGCATGACGGCGGTGACAGAGAAGGAAGAAAGAAGGGCACGGCGATTGGCGTCAACTCTTAAAGGTGAGAACGGTATGGACGGATGGTGGCGACTTCACGAGCCACCCTACGTGGTTGGCGGCCGTTGCGGGCATGCGTGAAAACGCGGAGAGATCGATGCCGTGGCGGCGACGGGTAGTGAAGAAGAAAGAAGAAGGTGGCGGCAAGCTAGACGGTCGGCGGTGGCGATATGGGCAGGGCAAGACCTCTCCAATCTCTGTGTTCCAGCGCGACGCCAGCTGTTCACCGGGCGCAGCGTGGCAGCGGCGGCAAAACAACGGCGGCCACGTCCATGGCGGCGTGAAGGTGCCCTTTTTATCGCTACTGCTATTGACCGAAACCCCTCTGTTTAACGCCTCTAATTCTCTGCTCAAAGCAACCAAATGGCAAACTAACTCCACCACTGAAAACTGCTATGTATGCTCTACAACTTTGATTAAAAGATTGAAGGCTAAATCCTACTGGATTGAAAACTATAGACCATCAAACACCAGTAAAAAGAAACTGAGCTGATTAGCTGCTTTTGGTAATTAATTTAACAAACTGCAACCAAGCTCAAACAATTACACATTATCAAAGTACAAACTTTGTACTAACAAGTGATGGAATTGGTTTCCAGTTTTTATTCATGAAAAATAAAATTGCTTAGCCCTGAAAACTGAATCTAGTTACTGAAATTCAGGGAAATTCTTTAGGTCTTTACCGCTTTAAAAGCTGAATTCACTATTAAGGCTAGCTTTTGGCCAACTTAGGCCCCCTTTGGATGCTAGGGTAGAGAAGGGATAGGAATAGGAGAAATAAAGGATTCGAGGCGGCATGTCCCTGGAATCCTGTAGGAATCGACCTTACGGGAAAATACGCAACCGTGCCTTTGGCACCGCAGGCGAACCTGCGTTTCATCTGTCCTTCTCCGTTCCCCTCAAAAAAAAAATCTGTCCTTCTCCGTCTCTCAGCCTGAAGCTCTGCGTCTCAGCTCTCTTTCTCTTGGCGCCTCTCTCCCGGCGACAGGGCGGGCCCGGAGGCGGCGCGGCCTGGGCGCGGGGAAGGGCGGTGGCGGCCGCCTTGCCCTTGGGCGCCGGGGAGCCCCCCCAGGCCCACGGGACGCGGTGAGGAGGGGGCCGCGCGCAGCTCGTGGCCGGCCACTCGAAAGGCATCGGCGCCTGAGAGGAAGGGCGGCGCATCGGCGCCCGAGTGGGCGGTCGCCGCCGCGCCCGGCAGATCCGGTGGCGGGGACAAGATCCTGCCCGAAGCCCGCCGGTTCCGGCATGCTGCTGCTCGAGCGCGCCGTTAACAGAGAAGAAGTCGCGGTGGCTCTCCCGGGCGAGGCGACACAGGAGGAGGAGGTCGGGTCGCAGAGGCTTGGAGGTTGGGCGCGTCGGGCGAAGTGGGTTGGAGCTGCTCCACCGGGGAGTGCCACATCCGGCGGCGGCGGAGGGAGGGACGCCGCGATATTCGACATCGAGGGCGGCAGCTGGTCCACCAGGTGTGCCCCCCCCTCTCTACTCTCTCTCTCTCAAACGCCGTCCGCAGGGAAAGTTTCAAGAAGTTCGAGCTCATGTTTTTTTCCCTCCGGAATCCAGGCATAGGATTGTATTCCTAGGGAAAAATTCCTTTGCTTTTGTATCATCCAAAGGCTAGGAAAGGAAAAGTTCCTATGAATTCCCTATCCAACGAAATTACTGCATTTGCCCCATGAACCAAAGGGGGCCTTAAAGAGAGATTTGGACCTTGATCCTTAAATAACTTTTGTAGCACATAATTTGTACTACAACTTTTATTTTGGGACCAACCCCAAAAACCGAATAAAACATATACTTATACTTGGAGCCATTTGCTAACTTGATAAAGATTCAAACAACACTATCATCACAAGTAGACATATTTTGATGAGATGATCAACACAAACCCTACTTTATATTGAAATCTAAACCATTTTGAGTTAATTTTAGAATCACTTAACAAATATAGGTGTTGCACACATAGAACTTGCAATTTCTTATGCTCATGTTTATATGCATAATGATGCTTTATGCAAAAATGAAAATGCAATGCAGGCATGTTTAACATTTAGAATGTTACATAGGGCCTCTCGCCCAAACCAGTATACTTCCCTGTGTTCTCTTAGCGAACCATCCGAGCATAAACACGCATCTATAAATTTACTAGTCGGTGCTTTTATGAAACACCGGCATCGGGATTATCTATTTTGTGCCGCATAGTGAGTGGGTAAGTCCTGCATAAGTTGTACCTAAAAAAGGTAGAATGACCGTTGTTAGAAATGATAAGAATGAACTGATCCCCTAGAGGACTGTCACTGGATGGCGTATGTGCATAGATTATATCACTTCATAGTGAATGCAGGGACATGACTTGGTTTAGCATGTTTTTAGTTTTGCTATCGTTGGTGAATAGAGACCTGATATTTGGCTGCAAAGGTGCACTAAAGTATGGCATTGCATTCATTATTTTAATGAGTTGGTGAAAAGAAAGAAAAAGACTTATTTAGTGTGGTAGTGTTCATTATATGATAGATCATGTTTTTTTAATATTAGGAAAGAAGACATATTATATATAGAGAGCTAAGAATGTGACAATAAATAGGATCTTTGTTTTTAATACAATAGGTAGTTATCCTGCCAGTTCTTTAAAAAATGTGACAACAAAGGGCTGATTGTTTGGTAATTAAAATTTGCCACGCCAAAAATTTAGTAAACTATAATTTTGACCAGTGATTTGTTCGCCACTAAAATTTGCCAACTAATCACATTTGGCTTGCCAAAATTTTGGCAACATTTTTGCTCAAGATTTGATTTGTCAAATTCTTGGTATAGTAAATTTTAGTTCCCAACCAATCAAACTCAAATTTGCAGTAATAAAGTCAATGTGATTAAGTGACAGTCATTTGATTTTGTGAGGTGAGTTGATCACTTTATCTTGCTATATTTAGTTTGGCTCCTCTCATTTTCCGAAAGGGTGATACCTATGGAAATTTGTTAATGAACTAAAAAAATTGTTTTTTTTGAAATCAACTTTTCTAATCACTTGCGTGCGCATGTTCATCAGTAGTATAGAAACTAGCATTGTGGCCTAGAGCAGCATAAAGGGTGGTCACGTGAAAAAAAACCCAGGCCCCTCTCCAGACCCTTGTCCAGTTCTCGTCCCGTCCACCGGCCACGTCCGCTCCTAGAAGCCTCCCGAGTCACCTTATCAGCGTCAATCGACAGGGGATAGAAAATAAATACTACTCCGGTCTCCGCACCCGTTTATTTCTTTCCCCGTCTCCTCGGCGCAGCTCGTGTTCCTCGCTACTCCGTGTTGTCTCGCCCAGGAAAGAATGGTGGCTAGGGTTAGAGGATTGCTCCAGGCGTCGTCGTCCCAGCCCCTTGTCACGCTGCCGCCGTCGCCGCCACCTCCCGGGTCGTACTCCGACTTTGATACGGACGCACTTCCTGGATTGTTCCTGTCCTCGTCGCATCGTCCTCGCCGCCACCGCCTGTAGCTGCTACGTCCCCGGCCAATCACGTCGCAGGTTGGGCGCCTCATCCTCATCCTCTTGCTGAGTGTTTAGATCTCCTGATGATCTTCGGTCTTCACTTCTTGAATCAAATCGGATCGACAGATGAACTGGATGCTGGTTCTTGGGCATGCTGCAGTGTAGTAGGTTTCTTTTGAGTTTGGATCTGGTGTTTAGTCTGATTTGCAGTAGGTATAAGACCTTTGGGATCCCCTTTTTACTGTCATTTTCCTTGTGACGAAAAAAAATGTTGTAAAAAAAAGGATATGTCTCACTTGCATAATTCAGAAAAAAAATTGCGTTTGCAAAATTGTATCTGACCATCGAATAAAAATAGTAAAATATGACCTCTGAGAATTAAGCCTTAATACTTGCATTGCCACGATTGTAGTACCACCATTGCTCCATTTTAATTTTCTTTGTCTTCATGGCAAAACAATTGATATATGCACCTTTTCCAGAAATGGGGTTCGGAATGCATCTTGATTGAAAACGTCTTGTTTCAATAATTATGTATGCAAGGCACTTTCAAATTTCCAACATTCTTCCATATGAGTCTATGAGATGGAGGTAACATAATTCAGCAAAAAGTTTGAATAGCAGCTTTGAACTGGTTATGTTTACTTGCCCTTGAGCACTATATACATGTTTTGTCGCTGTGAAAGAAAACAAGCTATTATTTCCTGTGCATGTGGGTGTACAGGCAAATATGTTCTTTACTGTGCTTGCAGTGTATATATCATTGACTTAAATCTGCTCATGATGTGGACACGCCTCTATTTTCAGTTCTCCCAGGCTTGCAAAATTAGTACT
Source organism: Chrysopogon serrulatus (assembly GCA_015844335.1). Taxonomy (NCBI): domain Eukaryota; kingdom Viridiplantae; phylum Streptophyta; class Magnoliopsida; order Poales; family Poaceae; genus Chrysopogon; species Chrysopogon serrulatus. Next base: position 22,516 of record JADLZL010003577.1, on the reverse strand, counting down.
GCTACCTGTGATATAGTTCTAGTTTTTTGGTTCAGACTTGAGAGGTACTTTATTTTTCAGTAGAGAAACTAATACTGCTGCCTGTAAGCACAGTAAATTAATACCTCAGCTTGTGATCACAAGAAATAGTTTCTGATTTAGTTCTGCTACCTAAGATCGAGAAATTAGTATGGCTCAAATTAGTATTGCTACCTGTTATCTAGTAGTCTGATTTCTTGTGCATTTAGCTGAACTATCTCTTTGTGCATTTGTCTGATTTAGTTTTCCGAATAAGATCTAGTTTAGTTCTTGCTGGTTGCAGCTGGAGTCTAACTTGACCCCTCTGCAGTTCAGTTTGTGTTGCAGGTTCTATCTAGCGTTGTCAGCAACTTAATTTTTAAAATTAAAATACATAAGTAGGCCAATATCTCAGCTTGTTTCTATTTGCAACTTTTAGATAATGGGCACTAGGAAGGAGAAAATTAGAAAATCCATACAGATGGAAATATTTGATGATGAATTGTTTCTTGCATTGTCATTGTTACTGCTATACTTATCCGTAGATGTGATAAGATTTGGGAAGTGGAGAAGTTTCGCATGTATTATGCGCATACAAGTCTCAAATCTAGAGTGTGTAATAAGGAGTATATAGCTTTGACTGAATGTTCAGCATCTCATTTTCTAGTTTGTTAAAATTTCTGCTATGTATTCTCCACCAAAATAAAGAAAGAACCTTTATTCGACCATGACAGAGACTAGTACCCTGTTTGCATGTGCCACTGCTCCAGGAGTATTTTTTAACAGCTGGTGTTTGATATCTTTCAGCATGGTGGTACCTTGAATCTCTCTGTAGTCACTTTTTTCTTCTAGTGACATGCAACTAATCAATTGAGTGGGCATGTAACTGGATGTTTTGGGTCTGATTATATGAACATTCATGTGGCATATCTAAGATGGTTTTGTGGATGCTAGCCTCAATGTCACAGTGCTGGTGCTAGTTGTGAGAGATTGTAGTGGATTTATGCCTAGGCACTCAAAAATTGTCTTTGGTTAATTAATGTGGCTTGTAGTTTTGTCGTAAACCTATAGACTCTTCTATGTTTTCTTGGCTTGCTTAACACATTCATCTGAAGCCAACGGTGATGAGTCGTTTTTTTGTTAGACAAAGTTCATCTGTTTGGTTACCCTACTATGTGATGGATGGAAGAGTTTGTATGCTCTGAAGCCAATGGTGATGAATAGTTTTCTGTTACATCAAAGTTCATTTGTCTGGTTACCCTATGAGATGAAGAGAGTAAATTAATTCACCTTTTCTCTCTATTGTGTCTAACCGTTGAAAGATTATTCATGTTACTGATTTTCCATATTAAAATTGCATTTTTGAAATCTTTGTTTTTTCCTGAGTTTTTTGAGTGTTTTTTGGTTGGCCGGGATTTCTATACCTATTTTGTCGAAATGGTACCTAGGTATTTCTTTCCCTACGGGGTTCGTGGTACCCACCGGGAGCGGGGTCCCATGCTCAGGGAAGGTAACTGTTGTGCTGCTCTAGAACAGATCAGAGGTTCTTCCCATGGAAGGTGCTTTGTGTTCTTGGTAGGGAGAAAAGAAATATTATAATGTGCTGGTGAACCTCACCTTAATCATGTTGTTTTTGGCCTCAATCTTAGGATTGTTTCCTTCAGATACTCCTCCTGTGGGCCTTGATTGCTTAAAATAATAATAATGTTTCTGGATTTGCTTGCAGGCACTTGGGCTCTATGGTGAATTCCTCGAATGGTCCACCCCCCTTTCATCCCTTGTGGACCTGAGTTAAGAAATTTCTGCTTATTAGGTATATTCATGGGTTTCATATCAACCTCTTGCTCCATGGGATTTGCTCAAAACTGTTGCTCTTTTGCTTTTATTTATTTATGCAGCAGGTAGAGGTTCCAGCCTGTCTGGGTTGCCCGATGCTGCCATTCCATAGATCAGTTAACTAGTTATGATTGAAGATGAGTAGATGACTATTTGATAATCCTAGGAAATTGAACTTTGCCATGTGGGATTGCGCTTCCACTAAATCTACCTTTTAGATTGTATCCTCCTGCTACCAAAAAACTGCAAAGTGCTGTATGTTGATATTCAGATAACACTGCTTAGCCTGTGTACTTTCTGGTTCCTTCATACTTTGTAGTCATTGATAGACATTTCTTATTATACATGTCTATTAGTATAGTAATCAATAAGTTGATAGCTTCCTTTTTTTTAAATTCTATTTTATATGGCAAACTTCTATCTTCGTGTATGTTCTTTTTAACTTGTACAAAAATATACTAACTGTTTGTCATTCATTTATTTTTACTCCAAAGTGGGAAAAAAACTGTTAGTTTTCTCTGTGAAGTTTTTATCTTGAATAGACCAACTATGAGCCAGCATGTTGTCTCATGAAAGGTCCTTGTGATACATACTGGAACTGTAACATTCAGTTCTATTATTTTTAGTAGATTTTGTTTGGACCCATTCTATCATTGTAGTTTCTGAATGTTCTTGTCTGACTAAATTATATTCTGAATTCTGTTCTTAGAGGTTCACAAGGCTGGGATCATGGATGCACATTGCTACCTAGGTAGAAGGTTAGCTAGGATTCTTTGATCGACAAGTATCTACAAGTCAACGAGGTCACCTATGGTTAAGTGAGTTGAACTGAAATCCTTCCGAGTGCTAGCTGATTGGCTAGAGTTTCTGTCTTTTTAAGCTATCAGTTCGATAATTTTCTGATAGATGCTGCTGCTGCTTCTTATGATAAATGTGTCAATTCAAACATTTGATCAGTGTGAAAGGTTGATATATTTGAATGTGATGCACAGGTTGAACAGCCTGGTGTTGAGTGGAGGAGTTTTGTGAAGTCCTACTTCACAGGTATGTATATTTTTGCTATCTGTTATGTTGTTAAAAACATACAGGTACAATAGATGGTTTATGGGCAACATGTCAAAATGCTTATTATGTCCAGTTGCAACCCCTCTGTGTATAAAACTGTTTGAAAGACAATTTGAAAATTTTTGTGTAGTCAGTGCTGCATGCAGAGTGCTTAGCTGGTGTTATAGCTGTAGACTTTTGGTGTCTTTGCTGTTGTTTATCATTCTAAAATATTTATAGCTATGCATGGCCTTGAGTGTATACAAAGAGAGTTTGACAACTATTCCTAGTTACATGGACCCTCAAAGTTATCTGAAGATGACACTGCCTCCTTTTTGCTGTGATATAAGATTGTCTTAGGTAGTGAATGCATCAGTCTTTATAAGGGAAATGAACAAATATTGAAGTGATATGTGTTGGGAAATGAGGATGAGGGTGGCGCTTTATGTGGCTTTTAAGCATTGGACTGCTGCAGTAGTAAAAAGGAGGGCACTCTTTCATGATCTGCATGCATATAGGGCCATCTTTGATGTGGTCGGTCTTTGATGTGTTAGTTACTTCTCAGGTGTTCCATACAAAAGTATTAGCCATGTTCTGCTTTGACTGTGGGCTAATTTGTAGGATGATAACACAAGACTATCATATTTTGGTCTAAGGATGGAAAGGAGCTTTTCTGAACTCTGAAACATATTTTTTTTTCTCTAAACTATGAACATAATATGCAGCATTTTGGATACTTAGTGAATTATGAGTAATTAGAACATAAGTTGTTCACTGATTTGGTAGTGAGTGTCCTTGGGTATGATGACATGAGAACAGTTGCTAGCTTGTACTGTTTTGATGACTTGTGAGTGGAGCTGCTAGCTTGTTATTCACTGATTGGATACTTAGTGTGTGTATGAGTACTACATGATTTCATTAGTGTGATGATCACTTGGTCACCATTTTATCTTTTAACTGTGTTCAAGTATTTTGAGCATCGATGATTATGGTTTTTATTGAACATGTCCCTATATTTGCATATTTGAAAAGGGAAAATATATACCAGTTGGCTGTTTAGTTATCGTCGTAAAAGTAATCGTCTGTCCTTTGTAGAGTCGTGACAAACTGAATGGGTTCGCTGAGAGATTTATTTGTGACAAGATAATGGAAGAAAACAATGTTATAGGTTTCAAGTAGGTACAGTCCCCGTTGCTCCTTCCCTTTTTGCCTAAATGTGGCTGCTATATATCTGGCCAACTAGCAATATCATTGTACTTTGAGGAACAGTTTTGAGTTCACTGGAGCAATTAAACTGTTGTTTTTTTGATTAAGGCCAGAGCTGATGTGGATGTGGTTAGTTGTATTTTCCTACAGCTATTACCATGTAAGCTGGTTATGATTTCAAAATTCTTCTAGTTGATTGGCCAACTTTTGGAAGTATAGTGGTGGATAGTTTTGGAAGTAATGCCTGTTGTGCCAATATTTATTGATTATTTGCATCCTAGATGTCGCTTAGTCCATTTGGCACATGCAAAAATTAAGTTGCCTTTAAATTTAGTCAGTATGGAATGTGGCTTAGTTTGATATTCAGTTACTCCTCATTCAGTTACTGTGGCCTAAGATTATTTTTTTGTGTATTTTTTGTCCTGTGGATAGTTCAAGCGAGTTAGGTCATGAGAAATCTGGAAATTAACTTATAAGACATGTTCCCCCACTTTCGAACTAATGAATCTATTTTTGCAATGTTTATTCTTGTTAAAGGTAATATGAATGTGTTGTTTTTTCTTGCTTGCCTGCTAGTACGACTGAATTGAATTGAACTGAATTTCAGGGACATCTAGGAGTGTAGGACAGCTATTCATTTAATAAGTTTCTCTTTCTTGACAAATTTCTTTGAAATTTGTAAAGTCTTGTTGCTCTGTTAGATTAAACAAATAGGACCACTTATAATGCCTTCACTTTGACTGTCTCATTTACTTTTCCCCTTGATTGCAAGACAGTTCCTTTTGCTTTTCTCCTTTTGGCTGTCTACATGTTTATTTAATGGGTAAAAGGAACCTTGCCCTGATATGCATCATCCTCCCTGTTCTATTGCCTGCTAGTACGACTGAATTGAATTGGACTGAATTGAATTGAACTGAATTTCAGGGACATCTAGGAGTGTAGGACAGATATTCATTTAATAAGTTTCTCTTTCATGACAAATTTCTTTGAAATTTGTAAAGTCTTGTTGCTCTGTTAGATTAAACAAATAGGACCACTTATAATGCCTTCACTTTGACTGTCTCATTTACTTTTCCCCTTGATTGCAAGACAGTTCCTTTTGCTTTTCTCCTTTTGGCTGTCTACATGTTTATTTAATGGGTAAAAGGAACCTTGCCCTGATATACATCATCCTCCCTGTTCTATTGCCTGCTAGTACGACTGAATTGAATTGAACTGAATTTCAGGGACATCTAGGAGTGTAGGACAGATATTCATTTAATAAGTTTCTCTTTCATGACAAATTTCTTTGAAATTTGTAAAGTCTTGTTGCTCTGTTAGATTAAACAAATAGGACACTTATAATGCCTTCACTTTGACTGTCTCATTTACTTTTCTCCTTGATTGCAAGATAGTTCCTTTTGCTTTTCTCCTTTTGGCTGTCTACATGTTTATTTAATGGGTAAAAGGAACCTTGCCCTGATATGCATCCTCCTCCCTGTTCTACATTTCCTCCATCTAGAACTCAGATGCATGTACACATCATCATGGTTGTACCTATCAACTGATACATATTGTTGTGGTTAACTACTTGCTCAAGTTAAATTTGGTCAGTTGTTAACATGATAGTTTAGTCCACCCTTGGTTTGTCTGTTCATTATATTGAACATTGTTGCATGCTTGTTTGTTTGCTGCACAGCCCAGCAAGACAATGTATCAAAATAATGCTCAAACTGCTTGCATTAATTTTGCAGCGAAGAAGACAGAAAATGCTTGAACTCCCTTGGAGTGCAGATCATGCGATACAGCAGTTTGGGAGGACCCATCGTTTTAATCAAATGTTGCTATGCAGGTTAGTTTCCTGCCCTTGGATTATTGTGCGCGTGTTATCGGACACAATTTTTCCGGTCATGTTATATATAGCATGAGTTTTGGTTTGACAATTTTGTTTTTTTGCAGCTAATAATAAATGAACCAGCATAAAGGTAGACTAGATGTTAGTTAGACAAATAAGATCATGACTCCACATAAAAGAAATTAAGCCCATCCCATGTACAACTAATTTTTGTTATCATGAACCATGATTAATAATCGGAACATATAGTTGATCACTGCATAGATAAATTTCTTCGATAACTTCTAGTGCACTATGAACATTAGTTTTATTTTGGCGAAGGCGTGCATTAGTTGTCACTGCATAGATAATTTACCTTGGCTTGGACATAGTAAAATTTGGCTAAGGCGTGGAAAATTCTACCTTGGTTTGGACAACATGGGAATTTGGCTAACATGGAAATTTGGCTAAGTTTATAATTTTACCATAGTTTAGACATGTGCCAAGTCAAGAATTTATCACAGTAGAAAGTCTAGAATTTTATCATGGCTTGGACAATTGAAACTCTGTAATTTGTCTACTGTTTAGACATGAAATTTTGGTTGAGTGTCGGTCACATGTCCAATGTGGGCAGTAACCGACACCGCAATAAACGGGTCCGTCGAGCTTGTTCAGGCCCAAGAAAGGAGCGTCGCCGTGCTTGTAACCACCTTAGGGGACCTCACGGTTTGTCCTAGGGGCGTGGGGTTTTTGGGGTTTGGGGTGTAGGGTTTTGGGTTTGGGGTTTTGGGGTTGGGGGGTTTGGGGTTTGGGGTTTGGGGTCATGGGGTTTTTGGGGTTTTAGGGTTTTGGGTTTTTGGGTTTGTTTTTTTGGGGTTTAGGGTTTTTTTTGGGGGGGTTTGGGGTTTGGGGGTTTTGGGGTTTGGGGTTTGGGGGGTTTGGGGGTTTTGGGGTTTAGGGGTTGGGGTTTGGGGTTTTTGGGGTTTGGGGGTTTTAGGGTTTGGGGTTTGGGGTTTGGGTTTTTTTGGGTTTTGGGGTTTTTTTGGGGTTTGGGGTTTTGGGTTTGGGTTTGGGGGTTTGGGGTTTTTGGGTTTGGGGTTTAGGGGTTGGGGTTTTGGGTTTAGGGTTTTTAGGGTTTTGGGTTTGGGGTTTTGGGGTTTGGGGTTTTGGGGTTTGGGGTTGGGTTTTTGGGGGGTTGGGTTTAGGGGTTTGGGGGTTTAGGGTTTGGGGTTTAGGGGTTGGGGGTTTTAGGGGTTGGGGTTTGGGGGTTTGGGGTTTTGGGTTTTGGGGGTTGGGGTTTAGGGTTTAGGGTTTGGGGTTTGGGGTTTAGGGTTTTTGGGTTTGGGGTTTAGGGTTTGGGGTTTAGGGTTTGGGGTTTGGGGTTTGGGGTTTTGGGTTTAGGGTTTAGGGTTTGGGGGTTTAGGGTTTGGGGTTTGGGGTTTGGGGTTTGGGGTTTGGGGGGGTTTAGGGTTTGGGGTTTAGGGTTTGGGGTTTAGGGTTTGGGGTTTGGGGTTTTAGGGGTTTGGGTTTGGGGTTTGGGGTTTTGGGGTTTGGGGGTTTGGGGTTGGGGTTTGGGGGTTTAGGGTTTTTTGGGGTTTGGGGTTTGGGGTTTGTGGGGTTTGGGGTTTGGGGGTTGGGGTTTGGGGTTTGGGGTTTGGGGTTTGGGGTTTTGGGGTTTGGGGTTTGGGGTTTGGGGTTTGGGGTTTAGGGTTTGGGGTTTGGGGTTGGGGTTTAGGGGTTTAGGGTTTGGGGGTTTGGGGGTTTGGGTTTAGGGTTTGGGGTTTGGGTTTTGGGGTTTGGGGTTTTGGGTTTTGGGGTTTGGGGTTTGGGGGGTGGGGTTTGGGGTTGGGGTTTGGGGTTTGGGGGTTGGGGTTTGGGGGTTGGGGGGTTTAGGGTTTTGGGGTTTAGGGTTTAGGGTTTAGGGGGTTTTGGGGGGGTTTGGGGGTTAGGGGTTTGGGGTTTAGGGGTTAGGGTTTGGGGTTTGGGGTTTTGGGGTTTGGGGTTTAGGGTTTGGGGGTTGGGGTTGGGGTTTTTGGGGTTTGGGGTTTTGGGGTTTGGGGTTTTTGGGGTTTGGGGTTTGGGGTTTTTGGGGTTTTGGGTTTTGGGGTTTTGGGTTTTGGGGGTTTGGGGTTTGGGGTTTTTGGGGTTTGGGGTTTGGGGTTTGGGGGTTTGGGGGTTTGGGGGTTGGGGGTTTTTGGGGTTTGGGGGGTTGGGGTTTTGGGGTTTGGGGTTTGGGGTTTGGGGTTTGGGGTTTGGGGTTTGGGGTTTGGGGTTTGGGGTTTGGGGTTTGGGGTTTGGGGTTTGGGGGTTTGGGGTTTGGGGTTTGGGGGTTTGGGGGTTTGGGGTTGGGGTTTGGGGTTTGGGGTTTTGGGGTTTGGGGTTTGGGGTTTGGGTTTAGGGGTTTTGGGTTTTGGGGTTAGGGTTTTGGGGTTGGGGTTTTGGGGGTTTGGGGTTGGGGGTTTGGGGTTTGGGGTTTTGGGTTTTTTGGGGTTTGGGGTTTGGGGGTTGGGGGTTTGGGGTTTGGGGTTTGGGGTTTGGGGTTTAGGGGTTGGGGGTTTGGGGTTTGGGGTTTGGGGTTTGGGGGGTTTGGGGTTTGGGGTTTGGGGTTTGGGGTTTTAGGGGTTTGGGGTTTGGGGTTTGGGGTTTGGGGTTTTTTGGGGTTTGGGGTTTGGGGTTTGGGGTTTGGGGGTTTGGGGTTGGGGTTTTTAGGGGTTTAGGGTTTTGGGGTTTGGGGTTTAGGGTTTAGGGTTTTAGGGTTTAGGGGTTTGGGGGGTGGGGTTTGGGGTTTGGGGGTTTGGGGTTTGGGGTTGGGGGTTTGGGGTTTGGGGTTTGGGGTTTTGGGTTTGGGGTTTGGGGGTTTAGGGTTTGGGGTTTGGGGTTTGGGGTTGGGGTTTTGGGTTTAGGGTTTGGGGGGGGTGGGGTTGGGGGTTGGGGGGTTTGGGGGTTTGGGGTTTGGGGGGGTTTGGGGGTTGGGGGTTGGGGTTTAGGTTGGGGTGTGGGGTTTGGGGTTTGGGGTGTGGGGTTTGGGGTTTGGGGTTTGGGGTTTGGGGGGTTGGGGTTTGGGGTTTGGGGTTTGGGGTTTTGGGGGTTGGGGTTTGGGGTTTGGGGTTTGGGGTTTGGGGTTTGGGGTTTGGGGTTTGGGGTTTGGGGTTTAGGGGTTTGGGGTTTGGGGTTTGGGGTTTGGGGTTTGGGGTTTTGGGGTTTGGGTTTTGGGGTTTAGGGTTTGGGGTTTGGGGTTTAGGGTTTTTGGGTTTGGGGTTTGGGGTTTGGGGTTTTGGGTTTGGGGTTTAGGGTTTAGGGTTTGGGGTTTGGGGTTTGGGGTTTGGGGTTTGGGGTTTGGGGTTTGGGGTTTTGGGGTTTGGGGTTTTGGGGTTTGGGGTTTTGGGGTTTGGGGTTTGGGGTTTTTAGGGTTTAGGGGTTTGGGGTTTGGGGTTTTGGGGTTTTGGGGTTTTAGGTTTAGGGTTTGGGGTTTTTTTGGGGTTTAGGGTTTTAGGGTTTTGGGTTTGGGGTTTGGGGTTTGGGGTTTGGGGTTTTAGGGGTTTGGGGTTTGGGGTTTAGGGTTTGGGGTTTGGGGTTTGGGGGTTTGGGGTTTTAGGGTTTGGGGTTTGGGGTTTAGGGTTTGGGGTTTGGGGTTTGGGGTTTAGGGTTTTTAGTTTTTGGGTTTAGGGGTTTGGGGTTTAGGGTTTAGGGGTTAGGGGTTTAGGGTTTAGGGGGGTTAGGGGTTTGGGGGTTGGGGTTTGGGGTTTTGGGGTTTTGGGGTTTGGGGTTTGGGGTTTTGGGGGGTTTGGGGTTTGGGGTTTGGGGTTTGGGGTTTGGGGTTTGGGGTTTGGGGTTGGGGTTAGGGGTTTAGGGGTTTTGGGGTTTGGGGTTTGGGGTTTGGGGTTTGGGGTTTAGGGTTTGGGGTTTGGGGTTAGGGTTTGGGGTTTGGGGGTTTGGGGTTTGGGGGTTGGGGTTGGGGTTTTTGGGGTTTGGGGTTTGGGGTTTAGGGGGGTTTGGGGTTTGGGGTTTGGGGTTTAGGGTTTAGGGTTTAGGGGTTGGGGTTTTGGGGTTTAGGGTTTGGGGTTTAGGGTTTGGGGTTTGGGGGTTTAGGGTTTGGGGTTTGGGGTTTGGGGTTTTGGGT
>JADLZL010003576.1:0-54797 GCA_015844335.1 Chrysopogon serrulatus | reverse complement strand
TCGCCGGCGGCGACAGATCGAAGAAGACAACCAAGCGATTCCTCTACTTTCTTGTGACAAAGACTGAGGCCACCAGATCGAAGAAACAAGATAAGCAACCGCATCCAAAACCCTAGCCGACGCCCCCTGCTCCTCCAGATTGTTCCGGCGTGCCGGTGCCATGGCGCTGCACTCCCCCTCCAGCACTCCTCGGCTCGATCTGGCACCCCGTGATTCGCCACCGACCGACTCTCCGCCTTCCGCCTCTCAGGTAACAAGTTCCCTCTCGTTCGATCCGTCCACCTACGTACGATGCCTGCAATTAGCTGCCTGACTCCTTATTCTGACGAGACTGTCACCGAATTAACCAGTAGGCCCCGATCAAACTGTCTTTAGACTAACAAATTATTATATGATGCACCATGAGCTATTTTCAAGACTAATAGTTCAGACCCTTGCGCAGAAGGGTTCTGGAATTTGACCCAATAAATAATGATGAATGTTGCCACTTAAGTATGCACAATAAGTGCCGTTTTATGTGCTAAATTTGTTACTTTTGCTTGAAAGAGAGTGTTGACGTCGTTTGCCTTTTACTAAAGCTATTTGTATGTGTTCTAAATTGTACTGTTAAAAGCATTTCCAAAAACAAGTCTTGCAATATAAATTTTATATAGTTCAGTCTTGATAGCTTTAGTAACCATACTACTGGTCAAACTTTTGATAGCATGGATTGTGAAAGGACTATTGTTAAGAGACTGCAGCCATGCTCTCTTGTTAGCATCCACAAACATGCATATGAAATTATGAATAGCTGTTTTGACTTGTATTACTACCTCAACTATAATTCTCTAAATTAATCCTACCAGGGTGGATCCAGCAATGGAGCTAAAGCAGAAGTTGGTAGGAAGACAAAGGAGGGAGTGAATCGTTTGTTGGCGAAATTAGAAAAAGAGGGAGTGGAGATAGACAACAAGATAGCTAGTATTATTGATGATGGGATCACTAGAATTAAAGCTGAAGCCGTGAGGTAATTAGAGGCACTAAAAATTATTTGATTTTTACTCAAATGAAATCATTCTAACATTCATGCATTATGCACATCCGATCCTTTTGATAGGGAGAACATCAATGAGCCAAAAAGGAATATGATATCGGTACTGGACGCTATTGCATTTATTGCTATTGGTTTCGGGATGGGAGTGAAATGGTATGAACGTGCCTTCCTTGCAGCAAATGCCAAAAAGAAGACGTGCCCTCCATGAGGAATGGGTCAAGAGTACATGCTTAGTTTAATAGCATAGGGTTTGTGGGTCCAATCTGTTTATGGTCTGCAGAACCAAGTAGGTAATCTTGGTAAGATATTCTTAGTTAACTACGGTATGCAAAACCTGTTTATGTTGAATGATTTTCTTTCTATATTGTGGTTTTTGGCATATACTACCATTTAACTCTTACTGGTAGCACCATGTTGCTGTTCTAAACTGAATGGATCAGGTTGTTGGTTAAGTACTCTTAAGTTAATTAGTGTTTGGTAGTTGAAGTGGTTTGTGCGGTGATTATTTATGGATGGTCTGTTGTGATAATCTATGGAATATAACTCATGATATGGCACTTGATTGAGAAATGGTGATTTAGGATATGTGCCTTCACATCCAATTACTTTTTTTTTTTTGAAAATATTTCACATCCAAGTGGCTTTGGCCCCCAGAGCCCCCTGGACTCTTTTCTGCCCATGCCCACAGTGCAGGCTCCAGACTGCAGACGCGCAGTGTTTATTTGTGTCCAGTAGTCCACTAGTACATTACACGCACAGTGTTACAAATAGCTACATGCACCTGCAGTCTGCAACCGCAGAACAGCACAGGTCGAGCTTCCGCAGCTGGTCTGGTACTGTGTTGTGTTGAATTGAACACTGGCAAGAGCAAATTGAAAGCAACCCGGCCGGTCGGAAGCCGCAGAGAGCGGGTGACACGCAGCCACCAGCATGCACTGGACGACCGCACCCCGATCGAGCTCAGAGGATCACGCATTTCTGGCCACGCTTGCCGGCGTCGGACGGCGGCGCCCCCGCCTTCTTCTTGCCGTGCGCCCCCGCCTTCTCCTCCGTCCTCTTGCTCCTTCGCCTGCACACAACACACACACACACACAGCCGTCATGCATTTGTAAGTTCAATAACCAGATTGAGAAAATGACGAGGCATTATTGCAGGAGGCAATAACGTGTCTGCTGTGTGTCCTCACTTGGCCATCATGACCTTGACGAACTCGTCGTAGCTGATGTGGCCGTCGCCGTCCACGTCGGCCTCGCGGATCATCTCGTCGACCTCCTCGTCGCTGAGCTTCTCCCCGAGGTTGGTCATCACGTGCCGGAGCTCCGCCGCGGAGATGACCCCGTCCTGGTCCTTGTCGAACACGCGGAACGCCTCCCTGAGCTCCTCCTCCGACTCCTTGTCCTTCATCCGGCGCGCCATCAGGCCCAGGAACTCCTGCAGGTCGATGGTGCCGCTGCCGTTGCTGTCCACCTCCGCGATCATGTCCTGCAGCTCCGCCTCTGTCGGGTTCTCCCCGAGGGACCGCATCACGGTCCCGAGCTCCTTGGTTGTGATGCAACCTGCAACCCAAGTCAAAACTATTTGGATCATGCAGGATTATATTTGACCATGCCCCTCTACACAAATGTCACTGCACTTTATTTGGCTCCTCTGGAATGGAATGCAAGAATTTCATAGAATTCAAAATGTACGCAATGTAGTTCTGATAGCATATACTATCCTTGAACAAATAATCAAATATTATTATTGATTAGTCCACCATTCCATCGCCACTGATGTATTTGTATTATATGCCAACAGGGCTCAGCGGGTGAAGTTAGAATCAGATTCTCTTTCATTGCCGCGTGCTTTATTCTTCGAACTTTCTCCCATTTTTCAATGAACGAGAACATAGGTATGATGAGATTCCATGGAGCAAGTAACAAAAATAAACCGTGTTACTTCCAAACAAATTTATCAAACTCCAAGTTGATCTAAAATTTGAGAGAACGGTAGGTGCTTGGATCAGATGTTTCTAGGCTTGATTCCTTTCTCTAAGGGACGAAACGGTTCTCCTAGCTGAAGGGGAAACCGACTCCATGGTAATGACATGGAGCAACATACAGGTTATTTTGTTTCAGAATGAGTCTGAGTTGCTAAATTAAAGTGAAGCAACAGGATCAATCAGCTATTTTCAAAATCTTGATCGAACCCATTGAAAATCCATAGCATGATTCCCTCTCACGTTCAAACGGTTTTGTATATCCTTGCTCCTAAAATGCTTTCAGAATCTGCCCGAACCGAAGATAGGTTTGACTCACTGCACAGCACAGAGGCGCTTCGTTTGCGAGACAAGGCCAAGAATCACATATGAACATCGCGACAGTTGAGCGTGAGCGAGAGGTCAACCAAGAGAGTGTAGAAGGAGAAGGAGCGTTGGGGAAACGGGAGGGGAGCGAGAAGAAGATTGATACCGTCGTCGTCCTTGTCGAAGAGGCTGAAAGCTTCCTTGATCTCGGCAATCTGTTCTTCGCTGAGCATGTCCGCCATGGCGATGGAATGGAACGTCCGAGAAGACGAGGGAAGCACGCAAGGCTATGAGTTATGGTGCGTTTGCTGATTTTGCGCTGGTGCGCGAGACAGGGAGGCTATTATATAGTACGAAGGTATGGAAGGGCCCAATGAGAGACCTGACGAGTGGCCATTCAACTTTGGGCCTCGTGGCAGGCATTGGTATCCGATTCTTCCTCTCTGGTCACTGTATTTCTCTTGATACAAGCTGTATTTCTCTGACACTATCAATCTGATGAGCAATTGAGTACCCCAAGAACAAGAATTGTTATGTAGAGCAACATGCTGAATTTACTGACGGGGACTGCGTAACCCATGGTCAAAAATCCACCTGGTTAAAATGATAATGAAACTGGAGCTGCACAATAGATTGAGCTGAGCTCATCATCCTGAAAATACATTGACATTGTGAGTCAACAGGAAGTCGCTGAAAAACATGGAACTTCAAGTAGCAGCTCCACAGATAAATGTTTTTTCTTCAATCTTCTGGAGATAAATGTTGCAGCTGGAAGATACTTTCTAAATGAAATGGATTTGGAACTAGCTACAATCAGTTGTGAAAGCAAATAGGGTATCATACTGAAAGAGAGAGAGAGAGTACAAAGGTTGAGACTATTGCAATGGGAGAAGATAACAAGGTACAAACAAATTAGGCATGACCAACAAAAATCAGTAACCAGCCGCTAGTGTTTCCCAAAACTATGCACAAATATCTGACCGTAGAATGATAGAAACAACTACCTATGGTAACAAGATAATTTTGAAGGCGTCATGCATTTCCAGTATCTACTTGGCCTGTCAATTGCTCACCCTTAGATACAGGAACAACATGGTTTTGACGTCACATTTCCAATATCTTCTTGCCCTGTCAATTGCCCACCATCAGATACAGGAATGATGGAGCAATTCTCATAGGTCTTTCCAGACCTTGTAGTCAGTATTTGAGCTGTTGGGATTTATTGGTGTATCCTGACATCCTAAGAAAAATGTTGGTCGAACATCCATATTGATCAAGGCATGTGCAGTGGATCTTGCACTAGCAACAATAGCGACCTCATCAGCAGCAATCATGGCTTCACCATATCCTTTATCTTTTATGTCAGCATTTTCCAACTGTCAATTAAGTGAAACAAACAGTCACCACTAGAAGCATCCCATTCCTTACAAAAAAAAAAAGTGGGCATTATTTATTACCCTGAATTTTGTCTTTGCCCCCCAGATGACAAATGTTTCATTGCAAGTATGATGACGATGGTTGCCACGTAAACCACCTGGTGGGATCTGTCCGACGTGAAGTAGTAAACAGACCAGTGCCCCACCTGACACAACAACAATAACAGCAAACAATGCCGCTTAGTCCAAGCAAGTTGGGGTAAGCTAGAGTTTAAACACAATACGGGCCACTAACAAAAAGGGAAAATAATGAGAGAGCGAGGAAAAGTATAGCGCTAACACAAATTGACTCTTTCATGAGGGGAGGCAGACTGAAGATTGATAAAATGTCTATCATAACTATTTCAACAAGGTTACTATCCCCATCCACATCTATTCTGCCATAAGAAAAAAATTCGACATGATTTCATGCGCCATAAATATTAAGGGTGTGATTGGTTGTTTGCATTAGCCTTAACCTGCATTAGGCTTTATGTAGCAAAACCCAAACTGGCATAAAATGTATGCAGTATGTTTATGTTTGGTTGTCTTTCATATGTAAACTGCATTTAGTAAGATTGTATTGTACACCTTCGTGTTAAAGTAGAGGTAGGGAAGATGAGGAGATCCCATTTTTTATGAGCGCTATTGGCTTATGCAAGCCTACATTTTCCAACACAATCTCATGTACCAGCTAGTGCAGCCTTAGGCTGCTTTGAGGATTGTACTGCAGGCAACTAAACATGAGTAAGTTGCACTACACAAACCTGGATACGGACTAATGCATGCAAGCAAACACAGCCTGTGCATACACCATTTTTTTTTCTGTAAAATGCATCATTTTGGATTAAGCAAGTTGTGATAGGCTAGCCACTAGCACATGATAATCACCAAGACAATGGAATATGCTCACAGCTATGCATCTTAACAGATGAACACTGAATTGTTTTTTTTGTTCCTCATTTTGGATTAAGCAAGATAGGCAAATTCGCACATGATAATCAGCAATGGAATTTGCTCACATTTGTAACTTTGACACTGATTCATTTTTTTTCATTTATGACAAGATAGAGATATATAACTAAAATTTTTCAGATTTATAATTTGAATATATATTTTTCCATATTTATATATATATATATAACTAAAATAGAACCTATAGGGCACTAAAATTATTTGGTGGCTAAAATTGTCTAATATTGTATATTTGAAAGAAGTTAACCAAAGTCAAGCTGAGCCAAGAATTGATGAAAATGAAGAGGCAGGGCTTTTACAAGAAATTCATTCCCACTACCAAACCTACACTAGAGAAAAAATGTAAAAAAAAAAAAAAAAAAATCCAGTGATAGCACTAAGGGAATGGCAGCAGAGCCAGAGATACCACTAACAAATGCAAAGAAAACATAGAAGAAAAATTATGTACATAGAACATAGATACCCAGTTTATTTATAACTAAAAACCAGTCACCACATTGATAATGCAAATATTCTCTTTTCTATATGTTTTTCCCTTGGATTGAAATGGAGCATTCAAGATCTTACTAGGACAGCTGGGGCACTTGAAAATAAAGGAAAACATATATTTCAAAAAGATATTTTAGGTAAAGGTACTTTTGGTTGGTAGTTGCCAAAGAAAAACCAAATTGTGTTATGCATTAGTCTATAAAGTGTAGTAGGAGTATATTTTAACAAATTAGAGCAGTAGAGATGAGATGTATGGAGAAGAAAGCAGCCTCCAGAACATCTCAAGTTAATGGTCTGCAGAGCAGACAGCAACACACATTAGACACTATACAGAGGTTCCTGCATAGACAGGTTGTATTTCCAGTTCAATCAACAATAGATCTGATATAACAGTTGTGTTCTGTCATGCAATCACCAACTACACCTGCCATGGGTTAACATGATCAGAGCAATGCAATGGGCTAAAATGGCACTATATCAATAGCCCAGCAGCATTTGACGTAAGATGCAGCAGCTGAATATGGGATTTAACTTGATATACCCTCAGACAGAAGTTGAAACCTTAATGATACACTAGCATATTTACATCCACATATGGATATGAAAGATGCTTTTGCAGTTCACTAGCTTCAACTTTAGATTCCCCGTTCACTAACTACCAACTGAGCAAACGGGAGAGTCTCGCAGATAGTAAAGTTCAACTTTAGCCAAGGCATTTTGATCTAATTTATGGAATTTCATCACACTATCCAACTTTAACTATCTTTACAGCACTCTTGCTACAATTGCAGCAGCGATTGGCTCATCATAGGAGGCGTGAGGTGAGGAGCGCTCACCTGGAAGGCCGGCGTCGCGGGCGGCGGCGACGGGGTCCAGGAGCCACCCGCGCCCGTCGCGTGCGATGGGGGTGGGGTGGAGCTCCGCTGGGAAACGGACGAGGTTTGCTTGGGGATCGTGCACGACGGAGGGGCGGCCGCCGAGCAACGGTGGCGGCGAGGGGTGGTGGAAGCGGAGCGAGAGCCAGGTGAGGAGGACGAAGAGTGAGAGAAGGAAAGGGAAGGACGCCGGCCGCTTCAGGAAGTGGACCAGCGACGACGCCAGAGAGGAGTGAGGTGGAAGGGCAGCGGCGGGGGTGGGGAGAGGCGGCGGCTGCGTCTGGATGTGCAGCGCGATGGCTCGCCTCGGGTTCGCCATCGACGGTCGCCGCCCGGCGGATCCGCGGTGGCGGGTGGCGGTGCTGGCGAGCTGTTCGTGGGGACGGGTTGCTGCTGAGTGCTGCTGCCTTGCCGCCGCCGAAATGGGCTGAGCCGCTGACCTGCCGAGCCCACGGGTTCAACGGCCATTACACACAGCCTGGCTCTTGTCCCGGGGGCCCGTCTCGTTTCGCCACTCGGATCATATGGGCCCCAGAAGGCAGAGGCTTACAGCTTACGGAGTACTTGTCAATTTGGGCCAAAGTTTGGATATCGTCGTTGGGCCGTCATTTGCATAAGAGTACAGCGCAAACAGCAGTGCTCTGTTTTGCCATGTCATTTTGCGGCAAGATATTTCTTTCCCATCTAGCTCACTGCTCCACCTCATCGTAGCCATCGATCAGAAAATGAACGGCTCATAATTCCCGTCCGCTTATCCTTCTTCCTCCTCTTCCCAACTCCAACCACTACCCTGCAAAACCCCAGACGGAGCTCCGCGGTCGCCGGTCGCCGGTCGCCACCACCAGTGGGGCCACCCGCCATGGCGCTCCAAGCCCTCACGCTCACACCACTTCCATTTTCACCCCACAGCTCGCGCCGCCGCGTCCGCGTGCGCGTGCTTGCCGTCGCGGCTGACCAGACCCCTCCGCCGCCGCCGGTCCCCCCTTCGGAGCCGGCGAACAGCCCTAGCCGCCTCCTGCGCGAGCTCGCGCAGCGGAAGAAGGCCGTCTCCCCTAAGAAGAAGCATCCGCCGCGTCGCTTCATCCTGAAGCCACCACTCGACGACGAGCGCCTCACCCGGCGGTTCCTCAGCAGCCCGCAGCTGTCGCTCAAGGCGCTCCCGCTGCTCTCTTCCTGCCTCCCCTCCGCGCCGCTCTCCACCGCCGACAGGACCTGGATGGACGAGTACCTCCTCGAGGCCAAGCAGGCGCTCGGGTACCCGCTCGCGCCCTCGGAGACGCTCGGCGAAGGCGATGACTGCCCCGCGCGTCATTTCGATGTGCTGCTCTACCTCGCGTTCCAGCATCTGGACCCCTCCTCCGAGCGCACGCGGACGCGGCACGTACGGAACGGACACTCCAGGCTCTGGTTCCTGGGTCAGTACGTACTGGAGCTCGCGTTCTGCGAATTCTTCTTGCAGAGGTACCCCAGGGAGTCACCTGGGCCAATGAGGGAGCGGGTGTTCGCTCTGATTGGGAAGAAGGTGTTGCCCCGATGGCTCAAGGCAGCCAGCCTGCACAATTTGGTCTTCCCCTATGATGATTTGGATAAGATGATACGAAAGGATCGAGAGCCGCCATCCAAGTAAGTATTCTGTCTTGTCCATTTACTGAAAGTGGAGACTTCCTTATTATGCTGAAAATGTGCCATCTGGAAGTTTAGAGATGAAACCTTATGTGAGCACCTAGTGGTTAGTGTTCAAATTCAAGCAACCACATTTGTGTGAGTAGTCACATCATAATTAACCAGATATATGAATAGGTTAGGATGTTAAAACATCGTTATTGGTAAGATTATTAGCACATCAGTCATCGAATTTTAAATTGATTTTGCTAGTTTAAGCATGGTAAGAAGGTATTTGCCCATTGTACATTTTTTCCCCCTTTTTCACGATATGATTCAATGTTGCAAGTTGAACTTTCTGTAGCCTTTATGATCAAGTTATCTCCATGTATGTATAATAAATGATATGGTGATGCATCATTACAAATTTACAAAGTTCCATCCATTTATTTTGCATTGGTCTGTTCTCCTTTTGATGTGCTATCCATTGTGGAAAATTTAGTAGCATGAGAATTTATGCTGATTTAGAGTCACGTTGGAATGTGTGCTACTGGTTGGCATGCCTATTTGGTGAACTTTAGTAAGATGCCTATTTGTGTTGCATTGCAGGGCTGTATTCTGGGCAATATTTGGAGCTATATATTTGTGCTTTGGAATGCCTGAAGTCTATCGTGTCCTTTTTGAGGCATTTGGGATGGACCCAGACGATGAGAGCTGTCAGCCAAAATTGCGTCGCCAATTAGAGGATGTTGATTATGTTTCAGTGGAGTTTGAAAAGAGGCAGCTCACGTGGCATGATGTTGCTGCCTACAGGGTAATGGTTCTTACTATTATTTTCCCTATATTTTCACTCCTTGCTCCTGTCTTATCTTGTCAAATCTCATGCAGCCGCCACCGGATGCTCTTTTTGCTCATCCAAGACTTTTCAGAGCTTGTGTGCCACCAGGCATGCATCGCTTCAGAGGAAATATTTGGGATTTTGACAGTAGACCCAAGGTCATGAATACCCTAGGATATCCCTTGCCCATGAATGACAGAATTCCAGAAATCACAGAAGCAAGGAATATAGAGCTTGGACTTGGTCTTCAGGTAACTCAACCTTCCGAGACCATTTTTTCTCCGCTTTTGTCATTTTTTCAAAGAAAATCATTGAACTATCTGCAAAGCATGTTCTTGGTATTTTACATAGTTCAACTTTTGAAATTCTATTTTCTGTGGCAATTAGCCATTATCATTAATCAGAAAAGGAAATTAATACATATCTATCCTCTTGAAATTATATTTTCTATAGCAGTTAGCTAGTATCATGAACCAGAAAGAAAATGAAGTGCACAACCTAACTCTTACATGTAGAAACAACACAGCTGAGAATACCGGTCCTTTTGACTCTCCATCAGAATGCCATTTTTTACTCCTATATATAATATAAGATGTAATGTGGGAATATTGTTTGGAGGATGGACTGTGAAGACTAACTGTAGTGAGTGTATTTGGGGCACTAAAATGCTGCCTGAATGGTTGACATTACCATATCTTATCTAAGTCTTTTATGGCTCATGATGGGATAGAGTGAAGTATAGCCAACAGTGTTAGTTTAGGACATTTGAGAAATTGCCAGGGAATTTGGCATTCCCCAAAGTAGCTCCTTATTGGTAGTCCTTGGGTACCTGTACACACTTATCTTTGGAATACTTGATATTACGTACAAACTTCAGTTTTGTATTTGAACCGGAAAATCAATACACTTTGCTAACGGAGAGAAATGGAAATATTAAACAAAGTAAAGAAAGATCGGTGAAATGGGGTTAGCAAGGTTGGTCGGCATACTATATAGATAGTGGTTTGTTGGCTTCATCTCTAGGTTGGGATGGCTTTCCTTCTGTGCATCGAAAGCTGGAATTGGAAGTCAAAAAGTTTGGATATACGGTATATTGTTTGAATGTAATGATACACAAATATTTATTTTGATCATCACACATTACTGTCAAACTGCTTCCAGGCTTAATCACATACAATTTTTCAGTTGTAACATGAGTTAAGGTTTATCAGTATTCTGTATTCCCTTCATGACATAGAAAAAAGGAACCTGCCTGGCTTCCATTACATTTACAATACGAGAGAAGTCAAACAGATCATCATGATGTGCTGTTTCCCTGCAGCTGTGCTTTCTGCACCCGTCAAAACATAAGTTTGAGCATCCAAGATTCTGTTATGAGCGGCTTGAATACGTTGGCCAGAAAATTCAGGTATGCTGTACCTTCTTATGTACTACTTCCATCTGGAATGGATGCAATTCTAGCTCTATACTTAGTTAAACATTTTAAAGTTTGACCAAGATTATATAGAAAAAGGTATCAATATTTACAACACAAAATATGTATACTATAAAAATATATTTCATGACAAATCTTAGGGCTGAAAATGGAAATGAAATATCCCTGTTTACCAAGAATCGTTTCTGAAAAGGTGGTATCTTTTATGACCATTTTCTGCCATTACTGTATTTAAACTTTTGATCTTTCCAATTTTATTAGCACTGTATTGATGTAGTCTCTGAATAGTTAAATTGAAAACAGTGAGTTTCTGACCGACTGAATCGTTTATTGACTGTCAGTCCTAAAGGATCTAATGACACTTATCTGGTATCATAAATATTGATATTTGTTTATATAAACTTCATTGAACTCGAATGATTTTTCCTCAATTGGCCAAGAGAAATGCTGAAGGTCTGAACTTCTATGTGGCCAGGATCTAGTAATGGCAGAGCGGCTACTCATGAAGCACCTCGATGCACCAGGCAGGTGGCTGGCGGAGAAGCATCGGAGGATGTTGATGAACAAGTATTGTGGACGGTACCTGCGGGACAAGCACCTGCATCACTACGTTATCTATGGGGAGACAGTGCAAGACAGATTTGAACACAATCGACGTCTAAGGAATCCTTCAACGACCTCTGTCCAGCAAGCACTGCATGGGCTTGCATACTGTGTGTACGGCAAACCTGACGTGCGGCGCTTGATGTTTGAGGTGTTTGACTTTGAACAGGTTCAGCCTAAAGCAGTATGAGGATCTTCTCCATTGGTAACGATGCTAGAGTTGCTGACCAAGCCACCAATGGCAGCGGCAAAAATGCTTCAGCTTCTTGAAGTCAATCCATCCGACAGGAGATCATTCGATTCTGAAGCCTGAACCCCTGAGCTGTGGGAGCAGATTAGCCACTGGGTCCGGCCTGAAACCGTCACTGTTCCAACCTCCCTGTCCTTCGGAAATGGTAGACTAGTGATTCTTTAAATCGGAAGTTGCTGTTCTTTGAACTTACAATTTTGACAATTACTGTAGTAAATTCCTGTTTGGGCAGAATAGCAGCAGCATGGCAGATTCAGAATCGTAGTCTGTAATCGAGAAGCAGTGAGATAAATAATACAAAGATATTCATTCGTGCATATAATAGTTTTCTGTTACAGTTAGCGCCTTTTGATATCTGAACCTATGTCTGCTCAGGTTACGGAATGCAATGCATGAAACATTAGTCCATAATAAGAAGGAGAAATTTGCTATTGAACACTTTGCAAGTGACTCTTTTCTTGCTAGACAATGAAGAAGTTTAAAAATTTCCTAGAGAACACACTTTGATTCTTATTGAATTTGCTTTGGTGGACATTACGTCCAACCAAATATTTTTATAAAATAGATATAAAATTATATAAATGCCATAAAATTATACCATAAAATCCTTTAGAGACTATGTGATGAGAACTACACAGATAAAATGTTATTTTGCACTGAAAATAACTATTTTGTCTCTCTTCATAAATAAACAATTTGACCATGGTTAACTTTACTTATTTATAAAGAGAGGTAAAATGGTTATTTTTAGTCCAAAACAATATATTACTGTGTAGTTCTCATCACGTAGAGTTTAACGGATTTTATGTTATAATTTTGTGACACTTATATGATTTTATATCTATTTTATAATATGCCCAACCAAATATTTTTATAAAATAAATATAAAATCATGTTAGTGCTATAAAATTCTACCATAAAATCCGTTAGACTCTACATGATAAGAACTAAACACTAAAATATTGTTTTAGACTCAAAATAACTATTTTGCATCTCTTCATAAATAAATAAAGTTAACCATGGTCAAATTTGTTTATTTATGAAGAAAGACAAAATAGTTATTTTTTCAGTGTTTTTACTGTAGTTCTCATCACATAGAGTCTAACGGATTTTATGGTATAATTTTGTGGCACTTATATAATTTTATATCTATTTTATAAAAATATTTGGTTGGGTGTGGTGTCCACCAGCAAATTCAACAATAATCAAGGTGTCCTCAAGCAAACTTTAACTTTTTCAGTGTCCAACCGTAAAGAGCGATCACTTGCAGTGTCCAGTGGCAACCCTATCGGCTTGGTTAAACAATGAACAATATAGTTGGCAACAGAAAATTCGAAATAAAAAAAGGAAATAATATTGACATGGGCAATGAGCCCAACAGGACACAATAATGGGACGTATCGGGCTGAATCTGCACGAAACAAATTCAGCCCAACGACTGCAAAAATTTGGGCCCGCGAGGGTGCTCGGAGCTCAACCGGGGCTCCTACCAGTTGGACACTCCCCAGACCCTGAACCCTAGCTCGGCCTCGGCGGCTGATTTCCTTCCCCCTTTCCTCCCGGCGCAGCTCTATCTGACGATATCCGCGGCAGCGAAGTGTAGGCCGACAAAATCACGGTAGCGGAGGCAACAGACAGGAGGGGAAAGGGAAGATGTCGTCGCTGCGGAATGCGATCCCGCGGCGCGCTCACAAGGAGCGAGCTCAGCCGTAAGTTCTCTGCCCGCAATTGTTACCTGTTACCATTCGAATCCGAGAGGATGCCAACGCCGCTGGACGGGCCATCTCTGAAAATGAAGGGTGCTTATTGTGGGTTTGGATGGAGTTTTGCAGGGAGGCGAGGAAGAAGTTTGGGCTTCTGGAGAAACACAAGGACTATGTTGTCCGGGCGCGAGCTTACCACATCAAGGAGGCAACCATCGCGGTATGCTTCTGTTCTGTCCAATCCTTGCTTCTAGCGCTTAGGAAGTTGGGAACTTGCTTTTTGTATCTGATTTAGATTTACTTTTAGCATGTTATTAGCAGTTTAACTATCTTTAGCTATCTTAGTCTACAGATGCTGTGACTGCATAATCTGAAATCCTTGGTGTTTGTAATTGTTTGCAGAAACTGAAGGAGAAGGCAGCATTTAGGAACCCGGATGAGTTCTACTTTAAAATGATCAACAGTAGGACCGTTGGTGGAATTCATAGACCTAAGTACGTGCAATGTAGCCCCTCGGCTCTTCTTAACTCTAGTATCGTAAGGTTTGGTCTACCCTGTGTTTTAGTTTTGACTGTGCCATGCATTTCAGGCCTGAAGACAATAAGTATACTGAAGAGGAACTTCTTCTGTTGAAAAATAAAGATATGGGATATGTCCTTCAGAGCATTCAAAGTGAAAAAAAGGTTCGTGATAAGGTTAAAGTATTCAGAGCAAATAAGTAGAATTTTATGTCCTATGGCTGAATTTTTTATTGTGTTTTAATTTGGATGGGTCACTTTGCAGAAAATCGAAAGGTTAAGCTCAACACTTCATGAACTGGATAACAAGCCTCAAAACAAGCATGTTTATTTTGCTGAAGACAGGTACAGTCAATGAGTTCATTTGCTTACCATTTTTTGAACTGTCTGCTAGTTAAGCATGCACTGAAATTTAGGTGGCTTGCTGTTTTATTTCAGAGAAGAAGCAAAAGAAATACAATCAAGGATAGGACAAAGCAGCAACATGCCTGGTTTTGACAACATCCCTTCTCGTATAAAGAAGTAATATGCTCTCCTCAAATATGGCACATTTGTGTTACTGAAGTAGCTACGCTTAATAGCTTCATGCTCATGGAGAGTCATGTTTCACTGTTTAGTCTTATTATGTGTATTTGTGTTTGTGTCCATTTAACTAGGACTAGTATGATTGTATGCATAATTGAAATGGGGTTAGGATATTATGCAGTTTAGTTCATTGACTGCTATCCGCTGTTGTCTAATTCTTTGTTTTATCCCCAGAAAAACAGCCTCTTCGTACAGGGAGTTAGAAGAGAGGAAGCAGCGGCTTCAAAAGCTTGAGAAATTGTATGCAGACATGGCCTTGCAAAAAGAATTGAAGGTATTGCATCTCTGTATTTCTTTGCTTGGGTGCTACTTTCAAGAGTTCAATTGAAACAGCATATAAAAGCTTGTGGACTGGGTTGGTGCTGTTGTCAGCCAATTTCTGGAATTAACTTCCTCAGTATCAGATGGAATGCATCCATCCTTTAGTTGGCACAACACTGCCCAAAAGTTATTGGTATATTTTGTGTTCTGAGTTGCACACTCAAGTCGATAGGAAAAAGAAGGTACTGTGGAGACTGGCTGAATGATCTGCTAATAGGTTAATAGTTACTTTCCAGCATGTTTCTGAAAGGAAATTTAAGTATCATATGGAAGCTTCATTTTCAAGTCATTGGCAGCCCCTACTCGCTGGCAAGGGAAAAAAACTAGTGGACTGTTATACCAATAGAAAATTAATTACACAATGAGCATAAGTTGGAAGCCCAGACAGATCAGTCAAACTCTTTCGTGTTCCTGCGGCAGCTTGCTAAAATTGGGCTAATCTGGAATCTGTAAGCCGTTTAGTTACTGGGAATTTACAGACAGCTTGCCAAATTGTGCTAGTAATTGAAAGTCTGTTTGCTAATATTTAGAATTTACAGAAAGTTCTGTACCATTTATAACTCTTCAATTTGTAATACTGGTTCAGAAACCTGGACGCAAGAGGAAACTGAAACTCAATGAAGACGAGGAGACAGATAATCAAACATCTCAGCCTGTTTACAAGTGGCGAGCACAGAGGAAGAGGTGAGATCATAAGTTAGTTTTTTTTGCCATGCTGATCTTGTAAATTTGTGCTCACTCCCACACTTCAAATTTCAGATGATATGAATGGGTGATAGAGGGAGGAAAAGGCAAGGCCATTAGTAGTGGAAGTATGGCCCATTACTAGTGGATGTATGGCGTACAGAAGCTGGCGATTGAACAACTCTTTTGGATCCTAAAATACTGGCTCTCCGCAAGAACTACTATGTCTTTATCAAATTGTTGGGCAAAAAGAATTAGGATAACATAAGAGTATAATTTATACAAGATCGGATTCTGTATGATTCAATCCTATGCATCATATCTCAATTCATTGTTCTCCATTCTGTTGAATTCGCCTAGTGGTGGGCTGTTCTATGCCATTTTGAGATCAGCAAGTAATGCCAGTATCATAGGTTGGGTTAACCACATCTTTTGTTGCACAACTATAAGTGGAGTTGTGCCATCTATCAATCAAGCTGGCATAGTTCTCAAGTCGAAGTATAATCAAAGAACACAAGGGTTTAAAAGAATCCATAAAACAAAAGAGGATTGCTGCACTGGATATATGGTCACGTATGATTGTTGAAGCTTCTCTATACATTCCCTTCCATTCAACAAGGCTAAGAACCGCAAAGTTGCAGCTGCGCGTACTCTATTGGACTCGTGCGGTAGATTTCAATTCCACTTTCCTGGGCAAACTAGAAAACAAGTACCGAAGTCAGGTTGATTCCTGGGCAAACTAGAAAACAAGTACCAAAGTCAGGTTGATGAGGCAGTGACGTAGGATGATGCTCTTTGGTGAACCAGACTTTGTCTATCTTTTAGAGATCAAATTGGATATAGATTTTTCCTTTTTTTATTGGGAATGGTCAAAACCTTTCACGGTTGATAATTAGGCGCGGTTGATAAAGAACCGCTACGCTCCTCATTGGCTTGAAAAATTAGCAGCAACAGCGTAGACAAACGAGCCACTTACAAGCATAGTGACCGGAATCCCATATCCCTAGCTGTCCAGGGTTTCATTATTAGATCCTATCTTATTGGATTCGTTGAGAGCGCTGGTCCTATGGGTCCAATAGAAGTAAGTAGATGGAGAGATCAGCCACAAACAATTTGATTCCTAGTTTTGTCGTATCACATGTTGATGACTTTGTGCATAAATCCAGTTATGGTAGAACCACATGCAAACTAATCGATAGTACCCAAAAAAAACATATGTGACCTCTTCAGAGTCCAGACCAGGTTACGTGCCCTGGAAGTGTCATATACATTTCAATCCCCATCATGTTCATGTTTCGCTGATTTCATCTTCTAACAATTACATGCAATAGGCATCCGAAAGATCAAGGAAAAAAGAAAACAGCTCAAAATGTTCTTTACTAGATTATTTTCTTTGGCGAACCCTAGTCCTGGCGCATCAGGTTCATCATTCTGCATACATGGAGCATCCGACAATGAAGATCTGTTTAGGAGACTCCCATCACAAATATTTTGAAACAATGTGTTCAGCAATTGCCAAGCTTGATGTCAAACCAGGGGATTCTATTCCAAACAAATTAACCAGTCCAGGAATACCATGGACATCGCACCCCTGCAGTCATTCAACTAATAAGTAATGAATGTGCATGAGAAAAATAAGCTTTTGGATCATATATAGAGCTAGATGCCTATCGAAGTTCTTTTGAATCAGATATAGAGCTAGATGCCTATCAAAGTTCTTGACATATGATACCAGTAAGCACCTGAATAACAAAATCTGAAGGAGGTTGTCCAGGGCCAGAAAGCTTTGGTCGGATCCCAGAATAACCAGGTTCCAAAGACCCATCCTTGAGATTTGGAAAATACTTCCTTATCACAGGGTAAAATACAGAACAGTGGGTGGGGTTTACTGAGTAATCAAACCTGATGAAGAGATAAGACTGAAGTTACAAAACTTGTGATAATTACTAAAATATTCTATTACTGTCCTCCAGAATCCATAAATCATGCACCAAATTGCATTTTCTTGGGAAAACACGGTTATGTGACATAAGAGGATATCTATGACTTACCTTATTGTCATCACTAGTTAGTTGCTACAGATTCTATCATAAGCAAAATAAGAATACTAGCATTAGGATGCAAGTTAAAAAAAAGGTGGCATCTGAATAAAATAACTTATTACAGCCCTCATTGGTCATGAATCAAGAAGCCAAATGTGTTTCTAAACACAGCCTCAAAATTTCGGCCCCATAAAAAGGAAAGGAGACATAATTAGATTGAGTGGGGTACTCTTGCTTAAAAAAACAGTGGCATATTTTAATAACTGAATGTACACATATTTGCAATGGCTTACTTGTTCAGAAAACATGACACATGGTCCTTCCCATCATCAGATAACCATTCAACATCTGGACCAAATCTGACAAGGCCATTCAAATCTATGGTGACATGGACCCCTATGCCACCATCCTCTGGTAGAGGATATATTAAGCGCCTGAAAGGACTCTTGGTTTGAGAGAGGGTGAAGTAACATCCACGTGCATAATGAGGAGTGGGCACAAATGCCTGGTCAAGGCCACGAAATTGTTTGGCAAGTGGAACTGCACTCAGACCTGCTGAGTTTATCACAAGCTTCGGAAGCAAAACAAGCTGTGCGTTCACATGAGACCCTACATGATAGTTCTGCAGCTCTTTGCTTTCACAAACGTGGAGTTCAAGGCCTTCGGATCCAACATGTGCACTGATAACCGCAGTGTTATATGATATAGTTGCTCCCAGGTTTTCAGCATCAGCCTGCATCAGAAAAAAGCAATCAAAATAAAATGAAAGTAAAAGCAAATTCAGATTGATCTAAGCCTTGCATCCTAAAATTCTAAATTGGATTGATTTACATGATGGTCATCATACCAAAAGGGAGAGCATGAGTGAATGAGAGTCAATTATCCCAGTACTAGGTGATAGTAAAGCTTTAAGACATCGAAGCTCGGGTTCCATCTCCATAGCTTGGGAGCCCTCCATCAACTGAAGATCATCCACCCCATTTTCTTTGGCATTCCTGAGGAGCATGTCCAGCTTTGGAACCTCTGCAGCACCAGTGGCAACAATGAGTTTGCTGATTCGTTTGTGGGCAACACCTCGTTCTTTGCAGTACTTGTAGAGCATTTCCTTTCCCCTTACACAAAGGGTAGCCTACAAAAGGCAATCCGCAGGTCTGTGATACATTAATTAAGGGCTCCATATAAATGTTTCATGTAGCACCTGTAAAGTTATAACTATTTTCAAGTTAGAAGTGAAATTCTTAATATACTAATGTTTGCTAAACTGTCTAAAATCCTAAAGAAAATCTACTGTTAAGTACGTCAACGCCCTGACCACTGTCAGAGTATCAGTTATTTAAGATGTTGAGAACTGGTCTGCTAGTTTTTGGAAGGAATAAGATCTAGCTGAACACTTTCTTCACAGAAGTTAGAGCTGAAATGCAATACTAGAGGAGCAAAAGATTTCTGTGGACTCTGGTGCATCAATTCACAACCCCATTTTGCAAACACTAAGAGATCAGCCTGCAAAATAGAATGTGTCATGCATGGATCGCTAAATGGTTATCTGTAGCCCGTACCACTACACGACGCTCTTCGACCTGTCTGAAGTCTGAACAAACAGATAAGCACCTAAGTTTGGAAGTATGCGCGGCGACAGTCACATACAAGTTAAACCATAGCGAACAGCGATCCACCCACAATTGAAACCAAAACCTTCCTCCAAGCAAAGCATCAAGTGCTAGAAATCACTGAACCAGGCCCGCCCCCACCCCCCCCCCACCCTGCACTTATGTTGAATCCGAGGACACATCAAAGGGCGCGCGCACCTTGAGGCTTCGCGGAGGGTAGTAGATGCCGGCGTGGATGACCTCGCTGTTGCGGGAGCTGGTGCCGGTGCCGAAGCTGGGGGCCGCCTCGACCACGACCACCTCGCGCCCGGCCATCGCCAGCGCGCGCGCCGCCGCCGCGAGGCCGACGACGCCCGCGCCCACCACCACGGCGTCCACCGCCTCCCGCGGCGGCCCCGAGGTCCCCGAGGCAAGGCCTCTTCTTGCCGCGAGGCCCCGCGGGCGGGCGGCCTCCGCCAGGCGACGCACCAGGAGCATGCCCCGCTGGCCGCTGCCCCGTCGGAGCTTTGTTTGGCGACCGCGCGCAGGCGCAGCTCGTACTTTAATCTGGTGTCGACGCCGCGCGGGCCCTGTGCCCCGCTCTCGCGTCCTTTCGGCCTCTAGAACGGCACGGGCGCACGGCACACACCTATCTGCGCTCGTGCGTAAACACAGGGAAAGGAAAGGGACGCCCCGTGCCGTGCGTGTGCGCGGGACGTCGCGACGTGAGATCGGATGGGCATGCCGCGACGTGAGATCGGCGCTAGGGGTCGTCGGATTAGGCATCGTTGCCCACAGCTTGATCAATGCTCCTCCCATTCCCTGCGACGATGTGTTCACCAAAAACTAGCGAGGAGCCAAAGATCGACACAAAGGCCAATGTCAGATGTGTTAACCAAATGCATCCCCATTCCCTGAGAGTCGGCGACGAGCTTTACATGAAGCAAACCCAACGGAGGCCCCCCAGCACAGGAGCCACTTGCTCGCGCCGGCTCGCCGGGGGCGCCGAGGCAACAGAAGCAGTTGAAGCTGTTGGTGATGCTCATCACGCCGATGGACTCCTTGCTATTTGAGTATTTGTTGTGTACATGATCACTGAATGGAGTGGTAGGAAGCAGGATAGATGCTGGATGGTAATGTGGTATGGAGTGGAAAGATGCGAGGCGTCCAATTTTGTAGGAATTTGTTCATATGGTCTTCGTTACCACCACACAGCTTCAAGAATCCAGACAGCGTCGCTGGCTGGCCGCTGCTTCCTGTGAATCGAGCTGAACATCTACAGCTGATCACGACGATCTCCCAAGTATATGCATTGTCGGTTCCTTTGCTACCGTGAGTTGTTATAGCTACCATGAGAAACCACTGCACGTGCACGAAAAACGGCAATGACGTTTTCCTGAGTTGTTTGGCCAGATGACGCTCTTCACTGCTGACAGTGACAGTTGGGTCGTAACTAAAACCTGCCTATATCGAGGACTGCGCGTGAGTGAGCGAACGATGCCCACCCGCGTTCGAGCCCAGCTCAACGCGCGTGCTCACCGGGGTTTTTCCCCAAATAAAAACAGATGACGCTCTTCACTGCTGACAGTGACAGTTGGGTCGTAACCAAAACCTGCCTATATCTACTGTACTACTACTACTACTACTGTTCAGCAAGATTGGAGCAGTGTTACCACGGTCACCACTCACCAGTCACCAACACATGCTTCGGCTAATCAGCTAGCAGCAGCGACAACTATGTTATTCATCACATGTTAGCATGAGTGCTACTGTTTCTCCTTTATTTTCTAAAATTAACTCGGTTGGCAGGTTAGGTTGGCCTTGTCAGTGTAGTATTCTGGACGTAGTACACTGGTGTGATATTGACGTGTTTCACCGACTTGAACTACGTGCTTCGGCTCAGCAAGTTAGTTGAAAATTTCAAGCAGCTGTCAAACCAAGTTAATTTCAATTTTACATCATATTTCACATATCTACCAGCTGAGGCTAATTCATGCATCAATCTCCTTGCACGGTACAAGTGCAGCTACGCTTGCCAAACTTGGACAGTGAAGTCATGCAATCAAGAGTACATGGTGTTTACCTTGCAGCCTTGCAGTAAACAGTATGTCCTCTTAATCTAAGACATCATCAAGTTCAAGAACTGCCGGTGCTACCTTAATGCTGACACCACCAGACAAAGGTTATCTGCTACCACAATACAAAAATCAAACTTCACTAGTCCAGTAAGGCAGTGACTCAGTAAACTGAACAGCATTGCCTGTTACTTCCGACAAGTTCGGTGTAGAAAACACAAGGAACAAATGACAGGGAGAATGACAATATCATTTCAGTCATAATAAGCAGTTTCGAGTTTACTTTCACGTACAGAAAGCATTCTGCTAAAACATACACCAATTTTCGTGCAGACAGCAAGTTACAAATAAGAGCTATGCAGGGAGGATTACAGAGTGGCAGCAGAACCAGACCTAATAATTCTATATCACCCAATTTTTAGTAACCTTGTAGGCTCAATACTTTCTAGCGATTCTTTTCTTCGTGGTGCCCTCTAGCAGTTGGTGTCATATATGGCCAGGCCTTGTAGCTCTGGACCTTCCAAGCGTGGGTTCTTCTCAAAGCTGCAGGGGGAAACATAAGTACATAACATGAACAGGTTACTTCTTTAGGGAAGCACATGAGTAAAACACACAGTACATCATGTTACACAAAACATGCATGCTGGAGAATACAACGTTCTGACTGCACTTAACAAAGTCCAGGATAGAGAGCACTCCTATTCTACTGTTCTTATGACCAGAAAAGAAAATGGACAACAGCTTGTCAACAGCCCCCAGTATTTTGACCCGAAGAAAATGTATTTTATAAAAAGAGCCTGTTTGCTTTAGCGCCTGGCACTTCTGCCTGGCTCCAGAGCTGCTCCCAGGTGTTGGCCTGGGGACAGGATGCATGCCTGGCTGGTCCTTTGCCTGGGAGGGCAGCAAGCAAACAGACCCTGCTTGGAACTTGGATTGACCTACTCAATTATTCTCAAATTCCAGGAAGCCACTAGGTTGAGTGCAGGACAATTAAACAAGAGATAGAGTAATATTTTGTGGAACTGGATGCCCTCTCAGATAATAAGATAAGATTCTAGGTATATCATTTCAAATCATTGATCCAAAAGTAATAGAAAAAAAAGTAGATGGCCTCTATTTTTTCTGTTAAAAAATTATCCCGGCATGTCAGCAACAATATAACATGGGGTAGACCTTAAACTAGTTATTTAAGGATCAATTACATATACATACAAAAATGAGTGCAAAATACAAACGAAGTGTCATATAACGATGCTGAACTGACAGGAGCGGACATGAAACATATCTAACAGATGAACTTACTGCACTTGTCTGGCAGAGGGAGCCTAAATGTTCGAGGTGTAATTTATCTTTACAAAGTATGCAAGAAGATACAAACTGGGAATTAAACTTACTTGCTCAGAGGAATATGTTCAAATGGTCCAGATATGGGAATCGTCCCACATAAATCATTGCTTGAAACATCACTGAAAGAACAAGGTGGGTAGATTGTCAAATTGAGTGTTAACATGGAGAGGATAGAACACTAAACATTTGGAGTTGATTTTTACTTACACAACTTTGAGACTAGATATTCCAGCGAGTTCCCTTGGGATGGGTCCAGTCAAACTATTGCCATTGAGCCGCCTATGAAGCGCACCCCGTGTTAGCAAAGGTATAATAATGTGAAAGCATAGCTAAAATTACAAAAATAATGACCATAAATAAGGTCAAATCACAGTTAAAGCTCAACGTATGTGCAACTATCCCTAATTATGAACAGCACAGTGCTTGAACTACCACAGCCTAACACAATTTAAAGAAGATGGAATGATCATCTTTAGCAAAATAGCATCAAATCCACGTTTAGGTGCTAAGATGTAACAAACTGACAGCTATTTTACAATATGTAAACAGAATTTAAAGAAATAAACTTACAAGAATACAAGGGATTTCAACTTTCCAAGGGCAGGAGGTATAGTCCCCGAGATGTTGTTCTTGTACAAGTCCAAGCTTATTAGATTCTTCAAATTTCCAAGCTCAGAAGGGATTGCTCCTTGAATGTTATTCTTGTAAAGTTCCCTGTTTCAGTGGTAATGGTCAATACTAGTATAATTATTGGATGAATAATTGACAGGCACATATCAAACTAAGTGAAAAATGTATAACTATATCAAGCCCTTGCATCATAAGTCATAGCTGCAAACAAACAGAACATGGACAAATTTGCAGGTTATAGAAATTGTTCCTATCTACCTTTTAAAATCAGAAAATTAGGCATTGAATGTCATCACGAATACGTTTTAGAGGGTCATAGTAGGCTAGGACCCTATCTACTTGATTAACCAAGGATGACATTGTTTTATATAGTATACTGAAGACATGGCATACCTTCTTTTATTATAAATATATCAAGGTGTGTTGATCATCATCAGGATAATTAATTTCCTTTAGGTCTTTAAAATGTTATCATCTACTAGCTAGATAAAAATACTGGAAAAAGAAGGTTCAGAAATACGTTAGCTTTAATAGTGTAGGTTGTGGTGCAACAATACTTGGTCACAAAAATGTCCAGACTGCCAAATTCAAAACTGACTGATGGAGCTTAGAACGTAAAAAGGGGCTGGGCCTGTATGGGTACAAAGGACTCAATAATTCTAGGAAAGTTCTTATAAGTTGAATTCATGGACTCATCTATCATATAGTAGGTACTGCTGTACTGCCCATGTGCAGAGAATCACACATGATTTGATGAGCACATGTGTACATCAGCCACTCTCAAAACTACGAACTGATCAAGGGTGGGACAAAGATAGTTTGATCCTAATCGAGTTATTGGTGTTTGCAAATTGCATTGTAAATGGATTCGTGAGCCTTTTCAAGGGGCATAATGGCATCGATAAATGATCAGAATTACATGCCCTGATGCCCAAAGCAGTTGAAAAAGAAACAGTGAATGTAAGGTCCAAGTGTCCGACTTTCTATTGGAACAACTACCAAGATATAAACCGTTTGGGTAAGAACTTACAGATACTGCAGATGCTCCAGTTTTCCAAGCTCAGGCACCAGATGACCAGATAAGTTCAAATTACCAAGATCTCTGTTAGAAGAGATATCCAAGCATCAATCAGAAAACAGTACTACTCTAAAATTTGAAAGGCATAATACAATACAAGCTTGTCCAGAGGCTTTCTACAGACCATATACTTCAACAGAAAATGAAATCTTGACCAGTCAGTTTCTTTTGAGTCAAGTTATTATCATATAAATGGTGGACAGAAAGATATACCAAAAGATGAGTTGAACCACAATAAAACTGAAATGTTGAAAGAGATAATGAAACCTATGGAAATTTTATGGTGACATGGTGATTTTAAGTGGTAGCATAATCATTCCAACACTATTTGCCTGGTGTTTGTAATCCATACTTCCAGCACAGTAGCTAACATACATACAGTATCTGTACTTTTTTGGGATTTATCAGCCTCTTCTATGTAGAAGGTTCCACCGCCTCTGTTATTGGCGCCACATAACAATCCTCTACCACAATTTTTTTTTCCTTTTTGTTTTCTTTTTTTGTGAAAGACCACAATCCCCTAACTAATTCACTAAGATGCTAGCTGCACAAGCCACAGGAAATTTGGCATGCTAACTTTTTCATGATCGATTCAGGATAATCAAGATTCATAGATCACACAATCCCATAGTTCTAAAGGCATCGCCTAGGCGCCGCCTAGGCGTCCAGGCGTACCCAGCAGCTTGGACCCCTAACCGCCTTAAGAACTATGACAATCATAAACTCAGCTCCACTAACTTCACAAATCAGTTCGCAAACTAAGCTTGAAGTCCAACAGCTACTTGGTTGCATAAGCCCTTACGCAGCCTACCTCATTAGTTGGCATCCTTTTCCAATCACATACTAAGGAAGCCATCAATTTAAACAGCCAATATGCCATCAAAACGAGCTTGTAGCTCCAGATAGTAAAGGGCACAATAACAAGTACACATGAAGTCGCATCTAACAACAGTTACCCCAGTTCCCCTCATCAACAGTTTACTGAAGTCGGGAATCGACACATATACGCTCCCCATCCACATGCCACTGAGGCCCCGAGTCAAGCGGGCCGCAGGGTGTTATGGGGGGGGGGGGGGGGGGGGGGGGGGGGGGGGGGGGGGGGGGGGGGGGGTGTGGGTGGTGGGGGCGGGCGAGGGAGGGAGGGTTGGGAGGACGGCGGCTCACAGGCGGGTGACGCGGTTTTCGCGGTCGCAGGTGACGTGGAACCATGTGCAGGGGTTGACGAGCGTGGGGTCCCAGCTCTGCAGCACGCCGCCGGGGTCCCTGAGGCTGCGGCGCAGCGCGGAGAGCGCGTCGCCCTCGGAGTTGGCCCCCGCGAGCGCGAGCACGAGCGCCAGCGCCAGAGCTCCCGCTGCCTTCGCCTTCAACCTCGCCGCCGCCATGCTGGGGCGCGCTAGATCGGTTGGTGGCGGGATCTGGACGCGGACGGACTCGGCAGCGCAGCAGCGGGAGAACTGAAGAAGGGGAACGGCAGCAGGGAGGGGGGGAGGACGGGACGCGAGACGTCTCCTCTCGTTTGCTTTTCTCTGCCTGCCTGCCTCCCCGGTCAGCCGCTGGTGCTGGACTGGTGGCAGTGGTAGGAGTTGAACCAGGCCAGTTCGCCTTTGTATTGCTCCGCGTCTCGCGTGGTGTCGTGCCGTGCGTGGTGTCGCGTGGGGTGGGGCTGCGTGCGGCGGGCGGTGAGGCTGTTGTGCTAGTAAAAGTGGAGTGGGGTGGATGGAGCAGAGGCCCCACCTGGTGGTGGGTTGGGTACTTGGGCCACGCCACGCGCGCCTGCTGGAATGGAATCGAGTGGAAAGCGAGCATCGACAGTCGTTTTTCCAAAGGGGCATTGGCATGGCATGGCATGGGGGAATCAGGTTGCAACAAAGGTGCAGTCATGGAGATGGAGGAGGAGCGAAGAAGGAAGTGCAGTGCAACGCAGGGGAGACATAAACAAAGAAGAGGATTCCGCGGCAACTGAAGCGTCGACGTCAATGTCCACTTCGCCAGGCAGCTTGCTGCTGCCTGCCTGCTGGCCTTGTCTGATTGTCTCCTCGCTTTTGCGCCCACTTCGCACTGCACGCAGAGGCGGCCAAGTTTATTGCTTCTTTTTCTGTCGTATATACAGAGGTCAGAGGTGTTCATCTCACGATCGAGGGAAAGAGCGGCTCGAGAGCCTCTGCTTTCCGGGTTTACTTAATGCTGCTACCGGTGTTTTCGCATAACCTGGCTTTGAGAAACAAGCCTCGGTTCTGTCGTCGAATCGGAGTCGTGCACTTGGGGAAAAGACGATTATTCGACCTACTAACACGAGAACCTTGAAAAGGCATCGAGTTTAAAACTGGAAGAACCAACCGTATTGCAACACATCACTGATTGATTCACCACTACTAGGGTACTGGTCCTTTTTTGAGGGAAAGGGAGGAGAGACCTTTTTTTTTCCTATGGAAAAATATGGGTGAGAGAGCCCAGAGGTAAACGATTTTAGGCCCGCGAGAGACGCAATGGGCTCCAGGCCTCCAAAACGGTTTTAGGCCCGCGATAGATGCAATGTGCTCCAGGCCTCAGCCCGGCCCACCGCCCGCTTGGTCTCGTGGAGCATTCGCCTTCGTCCTTCGGCGTCAATCATGGCGGCGCAGCACGCTCCAGGTGTCTGTGGGCGCTTGAACAAACGGCGAAACCGCATGCGGAATCGAGGAATTTTTGGATCAACCTTGCTCAGCCAAGCTATCAGGCGAGGCAAGGCGAGAACAACACCAACAGAACGGAAGACAGAGAAACTGTGGTGTGAAACACCTTCATGGTATAGGATTGTCATGTCTATGAGGTCTTATGCTTTTCATCAGTGACTTCACATAGACAAATCTGGTTCATTACTGCTCGATCAGAGGACTGAACCATCATCAGCTTATCAGCTGCCAAACGACATCCGGGATCGACAAACAGTACACCAGACTTTTCCCTACATTACATTACATGCTCATTACAGAGACCAGAACTATCATATATTCACACATCCTTTTGCCAATAAAGTTTCTGAAGGGCAGAGGCAGCTGCATACAGAGACCATCGCCTGATGTTTCGTTACCAGTATTGTGTAGGAGTAACACTCCAAATCCCACATGTGCCCTTAATCAAATGGGAACTGTAGAAGCACAAGAAAAATGCACATGGTTAGTAATCATTCAGACAGAGTCTGAGTTCCAGTAGCTATACAACATGTGTCAATAACACAGCGAATGAGAAGATAATTCAACAAAATACTCTACATGTATACTACACTAACCAAGAAAAAAACTTCAAAATCAATAAGCGCTGCCTATTTAAAGATTTTCTACTGACCTTCAGAAACTTTGAAATAATGCTTTGAGTAGAAAATAGGGGTCTTAACAAAAAAGTGTTATCTTACCAACACATAGTAAGACAACGCTCTTTTCACAAGGCCCCTATTGTTTTTTACCCCAAAAGTAAAACATTCGGTGTTCTACAATTTCAGAAATTTTTATTCAATTCAGCATGAACAACTCTGATTTTTTTGGTTAGATGCAACTTTAGTATATATATATATAGAGAGAGAGAGAGAGAGGGTATCCAAGTTGGCTACTCCATCCATTCCAAAATAACAGGATCTAGGACCACCAACCTGCTAGCTCAAGTCACACAAAGCTGCTACAACCTTCATCGCCTACTGTGCACGCTTCTTCAATATCACCACCATTGTTGTTTCTTAAGGTTGCTAATATGTTGGCTAGTGCAGACATGTAGTGGTTCCATTCCTGCCCATGGAAGAACCATCCAGTGCTAGGTCCACGCCACACCCATGGCACTGCTTATTATTGTACCACTCCTTCATTTCTAGGTGTTGCTATGGGGTGCTTCCAGTGATGAGTTCTGCTATCGAATTCTCAAAGGTCATTATAGTTGAGGCCTCAAATTAGTTCGATGTGCCTCCCAGCTTGATCGTGGGGCTAGCATGTGTGTTCAATTCACAATTTGGCTTATGAACTAGATTGGCGCTCCTCGGTGCCCACTTATTTCCCCTCTAGCTTTGATCACTTTGATCCCTTAGTGCCTTAGTGTTGGCGTGAAGGTCATGCTTTTGGTCAAGACTATATGAGATGCACATATTCTCTCCCCCCCCCCCCCCCCAATACACCCCTCCTACTTGTGGGGTTTCATTAGCGAAGAAGAATTGTGAAATGTTAGGCAGCAAGCGGTGCTCATATCTAACTATAAAGCAAATCAAGTCATCAAGCATCATGGTTATGAGATATTTGTGCCCCATGTGCTCATCACAGACGGAATTATGTGGTCTTTGTACCTTAGGTCGTTCACCTATAGTAGCTTTCATTGTCGGCTTTGTTATTTATGTTTCCCTGTGCTCACATAAACTCTAATCATGATCCTTGAGAGATTTGTCTCGCAAGGATCATGTAGGTCAAGCTTTTCGATCAATAGTCTCTAGAGATATGGTTTTGTGAATATGGATACCAAGGTTAAGT
The DNA here is from genome assembly GCA_015844335.1 of Chrysopogon serrulatus. Classification (NCBI taxonomy): domain Eukaryota; kingdom Viridiplantae; phylum Streptophyta; class Magnoliopsida; order Poales; family Poaceae; genus Chrysopogon; species Chrysopogon serrulatus. The sequence goes on along the minus strand of JADLZL010003576.1, from coordinate 25,944 downwards.
TCATAAATGACCACACAATTTGAACCTTCCTTGCAATTGATAACAAAAAGGAAAAAGTCTACATCACCCCATGAACTATGATGGGTGAAACACTTAACCCCCTCAACTATAAAACCGGGTAGAATGGGCCACTCTGATGAAGGATTGCATATGGCATGGATGCCTGCCTTGCTGAAAACTTGGCGATGACGGAACCACCCTCACCGGTGATCTCCGCCGCCCAAGACCGGCCGCCGGGCAACTTCTCACCTGTCAGGCTTACCTTCTCCGGATGCGGTGCGCTGTCGGAGGGGAACGGAGAGGCTCCTCCGTGTGCTCCCTCGGGTGTACCCCGAGAGGGAGTCCGGCAATGGAGGAGGGGACGCGACATGGGGAAGCCCGCGCGATGGTCAGCTTCAAGTCCGGTGCGAGGCCATGGAACTCCACCGCGAAGGTTCCTCCCGCGCAAGGATCAAAATCCGGACAGATGGGGTTCTTTGTCGAGGGGGCCCGGCCATGGGAGATTTGGGTCCCTAAGAGGAAGCCAAGTGGCGGTGCATGAGTCGCCCAGCCGTGGAGGCGGCGGGGCGGTAACAACAACGAGATCCATAGCCCAGCAACCCGGAATCAGAGCGAAGGAGATGAGATAGAGGAGTTCTGGGGTCAGCTTTGGTTTGTCCCCAACTCTAGGTCGCAACATAGAGTTAGGGTTCATCCAGACTGCTCCAATTTGGTGTGGATAGAGAGGAAACTATGGGAAAGTAAGAAATTCGAAGCCACAGATTGTTTCCCAATCGGATTTGGAGACTCATTGCTTGAGCATATCCGAGCTGTCCATCCGGGAGAAGGCAAGCTTTTGTGAGAGCAAGGAAGGAATGGCGAAAGGTCGTGGCGCCTAGACCGGAAATCTATAAGAGGAATGGGGGGAATGGGGTGCTGGAGGTTGGTTCCCACCCCAACCTCATCCATACCCCCCATATCAAGCTCAGATGCCGCCGCCGCCACAGTTCTTCAACCATCCCCCACCACCGACCTATGGATTCTACCCAAACTAGGTACAGCATCATCCTCCTCCCTATGGCCAGCAGTTCAATGGTCCCAGACCTAGAGGTGGAGGTAGGCAGGGTCCTGGTAGAGGTAGAGGTGGGGGTTGGGGGTACTGGAGCCGGGAGACATCAAGTCAGAGTAGAGAATGAGCAGAGGAAAGTAGAGCAAGGACAGGATTAGATAATGGAGGAGAACCAGAAACATAATCTGATACCTGAGAAAGTTGAACCAGCTGATACATCAAATTCAAAGGACAAGTTCTTCGATGTTGTCTGCTATAACTGTGGTGAGGTTGGACATTTTAGTACAGCTTGTAGTAAGGCCAAGTGTTGCTTCATCTGTAGGTTGACAAACCATGTGGTAGAGTCATGTCCTGAGTGGAGGAAAAGTCAGTCTATGGCTCAGTACTATGGCAGTGCAAGTAAGGGGCTAGGATTCTATCATATTGATGTGGAGCCTAAGGATAATAGGTTCAGTCACTGGGGAGGGCTTGACAACTTTGGCATTCTAACCATAGAGCAAGGTGATATTGAGGAGGATAAGATCAGTGGTCACTTGAAGGCTTTGTTTGATGACAAATGGGAGTGGCAGCTAAGGAAAGATGATGAATATAGTTACATTGTCAGATTCCCTCTTCACAAAAGAGTGGAGAACTTAGTGGTTGGTCAGGCTACCCTATTCCATCTCAAGGGGACTGAGGTGCTGGTCTCTCTAAAACCTTGGAATGGTGATATTGAACCAATTGAAGAGCTGGAAGAAGTTTGGATTCAAGTCAAAGGTATCCCACCAAAATGGGCAGATTGGTGGACCATCAAAGATGTGGCTACTAGCTTGGGTCTGCTCCTAGCTAGAAGTTGACTGGAACGTGTTATTTGCTAGCTTCTTTGCTACTGCCAGGATCAGAATAAAATGCAAGAATCCAACCTTAATCCCCAAAGAGAGAGTGTACGAGCTAGGTGGTGCTTGCTATCTAATTTACTTCAAGACTGAAGGTGTGTCACAAGTAGATGAACCCCTAGAAGGTGATGAGGGCAAAGGAGTGGAGGATGACCCAGATGAGGATGACCTACTGGAAGATGATCTGAAAGACTTAGAAAAGGGGAAGAGGAATGAAGACAGTTACAAAGGAAATGGGAGTAATCAGAAGAGAGATGATCCAGGGAAGAAAGGCTCAGATCAGACAGGATCTGGTAGTTCAGCTGCTAACTCACAGAAAAACAACAAGTCAGTCAGAAGAACCATAAATTTTGAAGAAAGTGATACCATCTTCAACCCTGATCAGTCTTCTTGTCTGAATCTACTGAATGCTATGGAGTTGGAAGAATCTGATGGAGGAGAGGAAACCTTTCTAGCAGATGGAATATCAGTTCTAGAAGGTGAAGATGAGATGATCCAACTTCCAAATGAGTGGGTTTATGATATAACATACAACAAGGGAGAGAGTGATCTGATGGAATTCCAAATACCAGCTCAGTCTGTTCCAATGGAGTTGGGAGAAGAGACTAATCCTGGTTAACTATGCACACAACCTACTGAAGAGGAGGTTCAGAAAGCTAAAGGAGAAGGCAAGATAACTGGAAGGCACAAGCAAGACAAGAATACAAAATGGGGGCCAATCATGGCACAGAGAAAGAGTTCAAGGATACAAGCTAGTGACAAGACCATGCTGGAGATTGCTGAGGACTACAAGAGGAAGAAGAATCTAGATCTACCACAAGGTATCCAAGGTAAACCAAAAACTAAATCTACTAAGATAGCTCTGAAAGATATAGCTGCTCAGATTGGTATCTCTAGTAAGGATGGCCTATCCTTAGATGAAAACTTGCTGGATAGCATGTTAGACTTAGATGAAAATAGGAGAGCCAATTTTGAGAAGATCCAAGCAGAAAAATTAAAGAATAAACCTGTGATAGTCAATAACCTTGGGGAGTCTAAGGTTGAGGAAAAATCACAATCTAGTGGAATAGATGCTGGTAGTAGTTGTGAGATTAAGGAATAGGATGTGGATGAGGAACAGGGTGGCTACCTGAAAACTCCCACTGCTATTTCTGTCCAGGATTACATAGAGGAAGCTTTGGAGAAGAGCCTATATAAAGCTAAAGTAGGTAGGAAATATAAAAAGAAAAAGAAATGAAAGGTCTATTCTGGAATATTAGAGGTCTAGGACAGGTAGGGAGAATACCAGCATTAGCAAATAAAATTAGAGAGAACCATGTTGATTTTGTAGGAGTCATAGAAACAAAAAAATCAGAGTACAAACGGGAACGAAATCGAAATCGGCAAATGTCGATTTAATTGGTGCTCCCTTAGAGCTAAGGGTTCAGCTGGAGGGATTTTAGTGGGTGCTAATGCTGATCTTTTTACCTTAATTAGCGGTGATATTCTAGACTTCTCTGTAAGTGTGATGTTGACAAATAAGGTAACTGGGTTTAGCTTTAAGCTAATAGTTGTCTATGGTTCCCCTTATGAGGAAGGTAAACAAAATTTCATTGATGAGCTTCACAAGGTCATTGGATCCTGGCAAGGACCAGTGGTCATTGGTGGAGATTTTAATCTTGTTAGACACATCAATGATAAGAATAACAACTTGATTAACTATAAGTGGGCAGACCTGTTCAATGAGTGGGTTGACAAATGGGGTCTGATTGAAATTGAACTTAGGAATAGGAAGTACACTTGGACTAACAATCAAGAGTCCCCAGTGATGGCTAGAATAGATAGAGTTTTTATTTCTACTCAAATGGAATCTATCTTTCCTCTGGCTAGAGTGAAAGCTCGGATAGAGTGCCTAGTGATCACAACCCCCTACTGGTTGATTTGGGGGATAATATTTTCTTTGGTAAAAAGAGATTTAGATTTGAAAAATGGTGGTTGCTAGAAGAGACCTTTAGACCAGTAGTAGAGAAGGCTTGGAACACTCCCTGTGTAGCATCTAGAAGTATTGATATTTGGCAGTTCAGGGTAAGAACTTTTAGAAAATTAGTCAGAGGCTGGGCTACTAATCAAGTACTAGTCTTAACAAAGACAGAATTAGGCTCTCTCAGGAGTATGAATTGCTAGACCAGGCTTCTGAGAATAGGAGTTTAAATGATACAGAATGGGAGAGACTGAGACAGTTAGAGGGTGAGCTGGACAAGATCTGGAGAATAGAGGAAATCAAAATTAGACAGAGGTCTAGATATAGAGATATCTTAGAGGGAGATAGAAACACTGCTTATTTTCATGCTATAGCTAATAGTAGAAGCAGAAAGAAGAGAATTGATTGTCTGGAGGGCATCTCTGGTCCAGTCTCAGACCAGAAGGGAATGATGGAAATAGCCTCCAATTTTTACAAAAATCTGTTTGCTAGAGAGGAAAATAGAAATTTAAGTCTATCCCCAGATTTTTGGGACTCTTCCCAGTTAGTCAATGAGGAAGAAAATATAGGTTTGACTGCCCCCTTCACTGAGAAAGAAATCAAGGAGGCGGTCTTTAGCTGCTATGCTGAGGGAGCTCCAGGCCCAGATGGTCTCCCCTTCCTTTTTTATCAGAAGTTTTGGGACATTGTCAAAAATGATGTTGTCAATATGTTTAAGGACTTTCATAGTGGTGATCTAGATATTTACAGGTTGAACTTTGCTTTAGTTACACTAGTCCCCAAAGTCAATGATGCCTGCAATATGAAACAATTCAGACCTATTAGCTTGATAAATTGCAGCTTTAAGCTGTTCTCTAAACTTTTGACTCTTAGACTAGGGAAAGTTGCACAAAGATTGGTGGCTACTAATCAAAGTGCATTCATCAAAGGAAGATATATTCTAGAGAGTGTTGTAGTAGCCCATGAAATAGTTCATAGTTTGCATCAATCCAAAGATAAGGGAGTAGTTCTTAAGCTAGATTATGAAAAGGCCTATGATAGAGTTAGTTGGGACTTTCTCTTTGAGGTTTTAGACACTAGAGGTTTTGACAAAAAATGGATTGACTGGGTTAGAGCCCTGGTGACAAATGGTTCTTTAGGCATCATGGTTAATGGAGAGGAGGGCCCCTACTTTAAACCTGGTAAAGGGTTAAGACAAGGTGACCCCCTCTCTCCCTTACTGTTCAACTTAGTGGGTGATGCTTTTGCTAGAATGTTAGACAAAGCAGCTGGAAGTGGCTTGATTAGGGGTGTTCTTCAGGACTTTAGACCGGGGGGCATCCTTGCACTCCAATACGCTGACGACACCATTCTTTTTTCCTCGGCTAAGGAGGAACATCTGGTAAATCTAAAACATGTAATTATGTGGTTTGAGCAGATATCTGGGATGAGAGTCAACTTCCATAAAAGTGAGCTAATCTCCTTAAATTTAGATGAAGTAGAAACTCTAGATGCTGCTCAAATCTTTAGCTGCCCCATTGGTACCTTTCCTCTTAATTATCTGGGGGTACCATTACATCATGCTAAACTATCTAGGGAGGATCTCCAGCCAATAGTTGATAAGTTCTTAAAAAGAATTGCTGGTTGGAGAGGGAGACTTCTTTCTCTAGCTGCTAGAGCACAATTAATCAAATCATGTTTAGCTAGTATTCCTATTTACTTACTTTCTTTCATCAAGTTCCCTAAATGGGCTATTAGGATATTAAATACACACATAGGTAACTGTCTTTGGAATGACACAGAAGAAACACATAAGTACCATCTAGCTAATTGGGATCTAGTCTCTATGAAAAAAGACTATGGTGGTTTAGGTATCCCAAACCTTAGAGACCTAAATCTTTGCTTGTTAGCTTCTTGGATAAGAAGATATGACAAGGACAAAGACAAGCTCGGAAAGAGTTAGTGGACTATAAGTACAATACAGATAAACCAAACATATTTCAAACCAATATTAGGTCTGCTTCTAACTTCTTTAAAGGCTTTACCTAGGCTGCACAGGCAGCAAGAATGGGATATAGATGAGTAATAGGAGATGGAAGTAAGGTTAGGTTCTGGGAAGATAACTGGTTAGGAAATTCTAGCTTGGCTATTCAGTACTGGAACCTGTATAGATTTGTTAATGAAAAGAATAGGACTATTAAGGAGCTATGGGATGGTGAACACTTGAAATGTACTTTCAGGAGAACCGGAGATGATATGATGCTTGGTCTGTGGCAGGAGGTTTGTCAGTTAGCCTCTACCATTACTTTTAGTGAAGGTGAAGATGCCTTAATGTGGCAATTTTCTGCTAATGGGACTTACTCAGTATAGTCCCTATATAAAGTCATAAACTTTAGGGGTATACAACCTGTTTTTAGTTCTTCCATTTGGGAAATCAAAGTTCCCCCCAGAGTGCAGTTCTTCTTATGGCTGCTTAGCAAAGATAAGCTGCTGACTCGAGATAACCTTAGTAAGAGAAGAGAAGTAGAGGACAAATCTTGTCTGTTCTGTAATGAGATGGAAACTTCCCACCATCTATTTTTCAGTTGTGCTGTTGCTAAGCAATTATGGAAATGCCTATCTCAAGTCTTTGAGTGTCAAATAGGAAATTCCTTTGAAGATATTGGTAAATTTTGGCTTAGTAACAAACGTAATGGTGTTCTAAATATCTTCTCTTCAGCTGCACTTTGGTGTATTTGGAAACTTAGAAATGACATTTTCTTTCAGAGATGTATATGGAGGAGCATAGAGATGCTTCTTCACAGATTAGCGGCTATGGTGTTAAAATGGGTGATCATCTGTCCGGAGGAGAAGAAGGAAACTTTGCTAAACAAGGCGGAGAAGATCAAAGGAATGGCTGGCCAGGTGCACTGGCTTCCATGGAGTGGCGCCGAAACGGGATGTACACTTCAGCCGGCAGTGCAGCAGAGTGAAGCCTACTGAGGCTGGAAGTAGTAGTCGCGATTTCTATTCATATTCCGTCGGGCTGTAAATCTAGGAAACATGGTAGGTGCCAATCTTTTGATGTAACAGATGGGGAACATCTGAATGAACGAGCTGTAAACGTTAATTTGGTCTTTTGACCTCGGTTAAAGGACGAGGGCGTTTGGCCCCTGGAACTCTAAAACTATAAAACCGGGTATTCTACCCCCTATACTTTTCAAACCGGTTAAATAACCCCCTAGGGCGGTTTTGAACGGTGGTTTTTGCTACAGATAGTGTGGTTTTGTCTTTTTCTTTTTTATTTATTTAATTTGAATCTTTGAAAATCATAGTAAATCACAAAAAAATCATAAAATAGAAAATTTAATTTTGCTGGACTCCACATGAGTAGATCTACACAGTGAGCATATAATATGTTATTTTTTCATTATAATTTTTTTTTTGCTGTAACTTTAGATCTATGATTTTCTATAATTAATTGGAATAATTCATATCTGTAGTTTCTGTGGTCCAATTGTAGTGAAATTTTTATGGTATGCTAATTATTGTATGCTTGATCTCTAGTAAAAATTTCATACTCATTGAATCATGTATAACTTAGTTATAAATTTATTTATGTTTATACTTATTAAATATAAATAAATTTCTAACTAAGTTATACATGATCCAATGACTATAAAATTTTTACTAGAGATCAAGGATATAATAATTAGCCTTCCATAAAAATTTCACTATAATTGGACCACAAAAACTATGGCTATGAATTATTCCAATTAATTATAGAAAATCATAGATCTAAAGTTACATCAAAAAATTTGTATTGAAAAATAACATATTATATGCTCACTATGTAGATCTACTCATGTGGAGTCCAACAAAATTATATTTTTTATTTTATGATTTTTCTATGGTTTACTATAATTTTTCAAAGATTCAAATAAAATAAATAAAAAAAAAAGAAAAACCACGCTATCAGAGCAAAAACCACCGCTCAAAACCGCCTAGGGGTTATTTAACTGGTTTGAAAAGTTCGGGGTAGAATGCCCGGTTTTATAGTTGAGGGGTTAAGTGTTCCACCCCTCATTGTTCAGGGGGTAATCTAGACTTTTTCCATAACAAAAACCAAGTCGTTCCCAACTGACATGTAGTGCCATGAGAAGATGTCACATAGTGTACGAAATCAACCTTGAATATGGTTCTGTTAACAATAATATAGTGTTCCTAAGTGACAAGCAGTTGGATGATAGTGCACAATGCATCAATATTAATGGAACAATCATGGTGATGCTAGCAACCACACACCTCATTGCCTCAGCATCGCAAGATGGGCGCAAAAGAGAAACAAGTGCTCGATGCCTCTGTCATAGTTAAGACAAAACATAAAGTGGTCGCTACCCAAACACAATCATTCTAGCCACCAAAGATATACTTTTAGTGGTTGCAAAACTAGTCCCACATTGGTTAAAGGCATTATAAGTAAAGTTTCATGAAGACAAAGGAGAGCATATCCGCCAGAAGGATGTCGCAACACCATATATCTCCAAGATTGACCATCTTTACCTTGCAGCAGACAAGAAGTTTCTTCATGGAACTCTAGGAACAAGCCTACAACAATGATGAGGACCTGGGAAGAGCATATTCTTATGTTTAGTTTGGAGACACGAAGGGATGGGACAGATTCATTCTAGAGTTTTTTGGTAAAGGATCACTCCATGTCTATGTTTGGTTGAGAGAATAGGGATGTCTGTTTTTGCCATTTGGAATGAGGGACAGAGAGAGATCTGTTAGACAACAATTAAGTGGAACCCACACATTAGCCTATTTCACATTCTTCTTATCTCCTCCCCCACAACCTCTTTTCAACCACCAGACTCCCTCCACTGCCTCCACAGCCTCGATCGATCTATCTGCGGCTACCCAGAGCTCGCCTCGCCCGAGCTCACGATCGGATCACGCGTTGCCCCTGCCCGGAGCTTATGCTAGAACTTTGCCATGAGTTTACCCTAGCATGCACCCTACTAGCACCAGATTCCCTCCACTTCATGTTCACCCCACATATGCACCGAGCACCCACTAGCTCGACCTGGCACGTTTGCCCTCACACGTGGAAATAAAAGACAATGCCATCTGCAAAGAACAATGTTGCCCCCTCTGATTTTTAGGGATGGGTTCTCAAATCCAAGAGAATATTCCCTTCTAAGGACGGCTACATCCTCGTGTCCCCGAACCAAATACCGGCACAAAGTGGGATATCCCACTTTATTCATGTCCTGCTCCCAAACCAAACGCTACACCTTATCTCGTTTCTCACAGCAGCATTGCGTTACCTTAATTAACGATTATAAGGAAGTAGGTACTAATCTTGTTTCAGCCTATTACTTGAAACTCTATTTTTCAAAAAAAAAAGTTACGTGGTTGACATTTATTAATAGATGTCTACATGGTATCATGCAATTCGATTACTTCATTTTCCACATACAATCTAAACGGCAAAGCTGAAGTTTAATGGTTACGGTTCCATTGTGTTAAGAAAGGGCATCGAAAAGGTTCAAGCTTAATTGAACCTTCAAAATATTCAATTTTTTCTTGTCAAGTGATTACTGTCCTCTCCATTTTTTAGTTTATACACATGCTATGAGAAAATCATTTTAGTTTATACAAATGCTATGAGAAAATCATGGTTACATTTAATATGATAGCATAATGATACTATTGCATCATTTATATCTGCAAACTCATTCAAATCATTTTGCATCACATGAGACCATATTAGATAGCTCAAATCCTATGAGAATGAACAAATTTTGGTGGGGAGGGAACAAATTATTAACACAGAATGGATGGGTAAAAGACTAAAAGTTCAACTTAAAAGGAGAGTTTTTCTGTTTCTACCAACTCAAGTTATCTAGCGCGCGGTTTACACCTAGAAGTAAGCTAACTATAATTAATTACAGACTTCCTTAGAATTTATGTTGTTTAATTTACAGAAATAAATGAAGCAATCCAATCTTAAGAGTACGTATAGAATTCAGTGGTACATATGAATTTTGTATAGCTTTCACCGCATTTGAATTTCAGACTAAGCACCAAATCAACACGTAGAATATTTTTTTTTAAAAAAAATGTGCAACTACATATTGAGCACTGGATTTATATGACAAAGTGGGGTTGCTTTGGAAAGCAACACAAAGAAGTGGTAGCTAATAAGGCTTAAGCAGCCAAAATACTTTTTATTGCTGATTTGAAATAAAGTATTTAGTAACTGCATGCAGTTGTGTATCAGTCAATTCAAATATATGTTATAGTCAAACCATATATGTAGTACAAGCATTATCTCCAAGATGCACAATTATTTCTATATTTGTTTTGTTGCACATATACTCATTTCAAAAGAAACAGTGCCATTATGCATTTAAGAGAGCGCAGGTCTCAGACATGGTGCAAATGGCATTCTTTATTCAAACTGAAAAGGAGCAGTAGAACCGTGGACCACATAACAATATATAGTTGGCAGAATGATTAATAAAGCCATATCTGAACAATTATTGACTATAATCTCTGGGCCGGTATCAGTGTCTGTGCCATCACCATATTATGTATCTATAACAGTAGTGTATGCTAGCTAGCCTATATAAAATACTCCACATCAAGGTAATATACTAAACTAGGTTCATCAACCAATAATGTCAAAAGAATGAAAGTGAGAACCAGAAAACAGGAGGAAAGATAAACCAATCTTGATATCAATCAAACAGAATCAACAAAACAAAAGTAGTATAAAATCAAACAAATGGAAATGATCAAATGAACAAAAAGGTAATTGCATGAAGCAAAGTCATCAAAGACACAAAAGTAGAGCAAGCATCATAGAATAAGAGTAAGGGACATCAAACCATATGAAGCATATAGTTTTTATTCTCAAGGACGTAGGAGAACTGCGTGTGTCATTTCATCCTATATTAATTATGAGCAAATATATAGTAATGGAAGAACAAAGCGAAATTAATTAAACATGAAAAGGTGGATGAAACTAATTAACATGAGTGTAACTCAAGAACTGGATATGGATATATGAAGATCACGAAACTGATAGGGTGTTAAAAGGCAAAACTATAGTATAACGGCACTTATACTTGCTTGTATAAGTTCATCTGTTTAATTTCCTACTGAAATTACCATGTCCTTCATAACATGGTTTGACTAGGATTATTCTACAGCTATTTGTGTAAGGCCTTGTTCAAAAAAAACTTGCATTCGAACTCCTGTAGCACCTCTTTTGTATTTGACAAATATTATCCAATTGACCAACTGGCTTTCGATTCATAACTAAACCATAATTAATTATTTTTTACTAACATTTAATGCGTATGTGGGTAGAAATTGATGTGATGGAGAGAGAGCGGAGAATATTGCAACTTTCATTCCAACTGACATGGTTTGACTAGCTAGCCATCATCGATGATGAGCGCCTGACCTTTCAGTACAGATGATAACTAGGCTGTACTGTTTGCTTGCAAGTTGCAACTTGCAACTTGCAACTTGGGCCATATGTGTGTATGTATGTGTGTGCGCCACTATTAATGGAAGACAAAGAACGAATAATGTTGCAATAATATCCTTTTTTGAAGTGGGATTCAGATTCTAAATCAGTGCAAGTGGGGGGAAACGGTCTGATCTTTACAATCATCTAAGCTTGATGGCTCTCTCATCCCTCTTGGCCTGATCAAAGCTATGAAAATTCTGGTTCGTTTACACACCAGTATGATTTGAACATGCATATTTGCGATTGCTAAAAGAGAAAGCTCGTGCCAGCGTGCGCCGCAGCATAGGCCAATTCGTCTATATATACTCTAGTAGTGGGCTCCTCTTGTTATACTCAAGTAGTGCGCATGATCCAGAAGCGCAACTGGCAGCTTAGCTAACCAAGCCAAAATGAGCACTATACAAGAAAAAGGGCGTCCTCTCAAGTCTCAAGTCTCAAGCCTCCCTTTGCAATCCCCAATTCCCCACCATAAAATCAGAGAACATTTTCAAAGCAAATAAACCGAGGAAGAAAAAAATGTGGAGAATCGTACTTGCCGGTCAATCGACGGTGATGATGCACATCGCAATCGCTTGCAAGTTGCAACGCCCGAACTCAGCAAGAAAAAACACAGATGGTTTAGGGAGTTGGAACACAAGAAAAGTAAAGAACAAAAAAGCACAGATATATTAATTCCTGCACAGTACCATACAACACTCGTCTTGCCCTCTTCAATCTCGCTCCGGCATATGGTATGCAGCAGATTATGAGCCGGATTGGAGCCAGCAATTCGCTCATACAGATTATTAGGGGCACGCACACACACACAGTACATGCAATACAAAGTGAAAAGGGTGCTCCGTGCTCATGTCATGCAGAGAAGGGGGGCACGCGTCAGGCTGGAGCGGCGCGCGGGATCGATCGATGGCGGGTAGTATCACATACCTTGCTGTGCGGGTGGTGGTCGTAGAGCAGCGTCGGCGGCGAGAACACCGTGTAGCTGTTCTCCAGCAGCTGCGACCCGAAGCTGTCCTCGTCTTCCTCCTCGTCGTCGTAGAAGTCCCCGCCGTGCGGCGCCGCCTCGGCCGCGGCGTCGGGCAGGTGGTCCGCTAAGGCAGGGCTGGCCACGCCCCGGTTTCGGACGCGGCCACGCCCCCGGGCTGAGCCCCTGGGCGGCGCCGCAGTCAAGGTCGGCCGCCGCCACGGCGGCGTCGGCGGCGCCGGCGAGGTCCTCGGGGCTGTACTTGGAGGGGTCGGCGTCGCGGCCGGTGAGCTCCTGGACGAGGGCGCGGAAACCAGCGGCGCTGGTCTTGACGCGCATGGGGTTGGAGATGTACACCACCTTGATGGGCTTCTTGCCCCCGCCCTTGCCGCCGCCGCCCTTGTGCTTCCCCGACGAGGCGCCGCACCTCCCGCTCCCAGGAGCATTGCCTCTGGGACTGTGCTGCTGCCGCTGGCGCCGCTGCTCGTGCTCCATCGATCAGCTCAGCTCTAGCTAGTGGAGAAGGAGAAGCAGCGATCCGGGGAGGAGTTGGAAGCGGGTGTTCGGAATGCGAGGGTGGAGGCGAGAGCTGCTGCTGCTGCGACGTCTCGCTCCGGCCATGTAAGGACAAACAGGCGTTGAGGAACGGGGAAAATTTTAGCTGGGCGGTGGAGGTGGGGCTCTGGCGCCGTGGAGTGGAGTAACGAACGGATCGGAGGAGGCAGAGCTTTGGGTAGGGGAGAGGGGAACCTCCCCGTTTTGGGGAGAGAGATGGGGCGAGCATGTGATCTCTGGTCGTCTGGAAGAGAGCTATTGGCTATGTCCACCAATACAATTACTTTAAGCTTCCAAGAAAACAATGAGTCCAATGGCTTTTTGTTTGATCAGTCATGTCAGTTATATCTACTTTGGAGGTTGTACTTATATAAAATAAAGTTAAATGTCCAGCTTGGTTCACTCCTCAAAGAAGAATGTTGTATATCTACCTTGAGTATAATCGACAACTCTACCGCCTAGTTTTTTTAAAAAAACAATACTATAAGAACCAAACTTTGGTGATAATACATATTATTTTTTAAAAAATATGGAGTTTATTTATGTTCAATTACTATACTTTCAAAACATTACATATAAATTTGGGTTGAAAGTACTTTAATTTATTATTGAATAGAGGAAATATTGTCAAAACACTCAAATAGATTAGCATCGTAACGAAGGAAATGTAAGCAGTGATCATTTTAAAACTAGGGCTCTGCTCAAACATGCTTCTGAAGCAGCTATAGTGTTGCGGTTGCTTATTTTGTGCCATGAAGAACAGTAGATGCAAAGCAGGTTATTACAGTAGATGTTGCAGTTGATACAACGAGTAGTTCTGATCAAGCTGACATTTTTTTGGAGTAAACCAATTGAAAACAAAATAAGGCCATATTTGTATACCTAGATAAAAAAATATGAGGAAATTTTAAGGACCTCCAATGTGTTTTATTGGATCCAAAATGTGAATAGCTACAACTTTGCAATTAGGCCATAAACTAATATAAAAATATAGGTATTCTCCATACATAGAAAATATCATCATGTTACTGTGCATCTAACCATGTGGGCTCTGGTTTGAACATAATTTATGCGCATATGAATATAGGCCAATAGTGAATAATTTTTCTCTGTCAAAACATTTTGAAATATAATGAGGATTATCTTATCTTTAATATATGACTAGTAAACATCCTTGTGCATGCAGTGGAACCAATACATATAGCAATCGGACTCTGTATCGTTGCTAGCTAGGTGTGAGTTGTATGAGGACAGGTTTTGAGTCCAAGTCATGTACAAGATGCGAAGTGAGCGACCTAATACCTATTGGAATCAGACCACATGTCCATCACTACTAGGTGCAAGTTGTTTTAATTTGTATGATATAAATCATAAGTTTTGGTCAAGTAAAATAAGCGAGGGGACAAATTCTCAACTATCCAAGAGTAAGGATATGGACGAAAAATAGTATGAAATTCTAACCGAAAGTTAGGAGATAGGCGAAAAATTAGTATGAAATTCTGATTCTTTAATATTAGATATAGATATAAATATAAATACTCTAAGACATATTATTTTTCAAAATTATTTGACTCAACGCTTATCGTTGATATGGTACTCTAGGACATATTGTTTTTAAATTACTTAATGTTTGGTGAACAATATCTGTATTATTAACATTAACCATACAAGTTTTTTTTAAAAAAGTGGGTATGAACAGATACCTTCGCAAAAAAAGGACAGATGAACTAAACAATCAAAACAAACAAACAGTATATCACCATCCTTGAATTGTTCAGATGAATTTTTGCCATGTTATATATATACAATTATAAAATAAAATCTATCGATACTAACTGTACTAAGTAAATGTGCACATCCATTTTATCATGATCTTCCTCGATCCAGTACTTACGTTGCTTTACAAATTTAAAGGCTAAACATTAACAATCCCTCTAGTTATATTAGTTTTGATTTTTGTTTCTTGCTTCGGAGAAAAGAAAGCTCACAGCTTTCGCTTGAAAGAATATAAAACCGGGTGGAGCTAGCATTTGGCAGGTGGTAGAAAGCAGGTGCTGTCTACGAGGAGGTTAATGCAAAAGAGGAGGCAACAGAGACAAGCATACGGTGCCCCGGGTCCCACTCCGGTTGTGTTTATGACGTGGCGAGCCTGCAGAGGGTGGGCCGGCGTCAGCGTTGGCCCCCACTGTGACGTCGCATAAACACCCCATAATCTTTCCTCACCGCCCGCCTTGCCTTACCCGCCCTTCGGTACCTCCGCGCGACGCAGCTGACAACTGCGGCCCACGTCCAGGGAAAAAGCCAACCAGGCTTCGGGGTAGAGTCGGTTTCACGTGACAGTTTGGTTGAAATATTGATTGGCCATGGAATGTGGCAAAGAAAAATTATAGGAAAAATAGCGTGTGCGGGTCCTACATCCGTGGTCCCATTCTTTGAAAGTGAGGAGTGCGAAGCATTTTTCTGGTAGTCCTTTATAAAAGTCTGAGTGTGGACCACACATCGAGACCAGTAAGAAAAGTAACGAGCTTGCTAAAAATTTATGAACATTATTGAGGCTACGACTGCTATGTCAAGATCTCGCTTGTCATCCATTTGCGTCTTTATTAAATAGGACGTGTGGTTTATTATTGGAGTTAGAAATTTAAATACGTGGTTTTATAGTTTTAGTTCAACTGTACGAGTTGTCTATTTTCTTAATTGTAATTTAAAAATACCATGTATATGGACTTATAAAACGTGGAAGTCTTGGAATCATGAGAGTAACGAGTTCGTCGTGTATTCTAAGAAGTTGTTTTAGGATTGTTACACTGTTACTTATTGGTTTTAGGATTCGGTTCAAGAGAACTATTGAGTTTATCGTGCATTCGTCTAAGGAGTGAGTTTTAGATTAGTACACAAAATTATGTGTTTATATTAGTCTTTACTTTGACATTATACTTTTTTCTATTTACATTGTGTGCTTGAGCAGTTACTCTAAGATCTCTCCTTTGTTTCCAATATTGCTTCACGCAAAACTTTTCGTAGGAAACATATATGAGTCGAAAACGGATTCTTAAGTAACACTTACATTTTTACCAAAGAAGTAAGAGGGTGGACTTAAGCATGCGGGCATGCAGGATATGGTGGAAAAAAAAAAAAAACTGTTATCCCTCGACGGGTAGTTTTATTTCACCTTTTTTATATGAAAAAAAAACAAGCCATATATAGAATATGTTTGAGGATGATTTATGGAATAAGACGTTCAGTGCATGTCAAGATCTCGCTTTCATCCATTTGCAGTTTAAAATAGGACTAGTGGTTTATTATTGAGTTAGAAATTTAAATACGTGGTTTTATAGTTTTAGTTCAACTGGACAGGTCTATTTTCTTAATTGTAATTTAAAAATACCATGTATATGGACTTATAAAACATGGAAGTCTTGGAATCATGAAAACGAGTTCGTCATGTATTCTAAGAAGTCGTTTTAGGATTGTTTGTTACTTATTGGTTTTAGGATTCGGTTCAAACAGAACTATTGAGTTTATCGTGCATTCGTCTAAGGAGTGAGTTTTAGATTAGTACACAAAATTATGTGTTTATATTAGTCTTTACTTTGACATTATACTTTTTTCTATTTACATTGTGTGCTTGAGCAGTTACTCTAAGATCTCTCCTTTGTTTCCAATATTGCTTCACGCAAAACTTTTCGTAGGAAACATATATGAGTCGAAAACGGATTCTTAAGTAACACTTACATTTTTACCAAGTAGTATTACTACTTAAGCATGCGGGCATGCACGTAGTGGACCTGTAAAGGCGTTTTATGCCTCGACGGGTAGTTTTATTTCACCTTTTTTTTAAAAAAAAAAACAAGCCGTATATAGAGAGAGGTTTGATGTGATGAATGGAATAAGACGTTCAGTGCATGTATATATAGTTTCATTTCGCAGTTTAACAAGCTAGCCTTAGCATTTCCTTACTATGCACTGGACAGGATTGATACAATCCGAATCCGATGAAATGGAACTCTTAGTCCTCAAAACGTTAGTTGCAGTTCCAGCATGTTTTTATTATATATAGTCTTTGGAAACATGGAGTTTTATTTCTTACTAGTACGTCAGTATTGTGTTTCGCTCAGCATGATCCGGTAACTATATATAGTGCCCATTCCTGATAAATGCCGAAGGTCATCGTCTGCTAACATGGATAGTAAAGCGAGGAAGAAAATGAACAATATCCCGCGTGTGCCGGTGTGCCGGAGTAGCTAGGACCATTGATGATGGGAACGTCGGGGACATGTAGGCCACGGTGCCAGCATATATACAATATAAACCCTGTTTTTATCGATAAGATTATAGTATTAGGACAGGGACAGCGATGCGCACGGATCTACTATCCCAGATTTCCTTCCCGCATGTCCTCCGCGATCGATCCACCTTTTGGCCCAATGGAACACATCGTGCGGCCGACGACCCTACTCAGATCTCCTCCAATCATATATTTGTCCTCGTCTATGCCTGACGGCCAAATGGCCCAGTTGTTGCGCCGTGCCACACTGTTCGTTTCAACTAACTAACAGCCGGAGCTAACAGTGCAGTGCAGACTGCAGAATGCTAAACGCAATGATAGTGAGACAAGCTTGTGTTCCCTTGCGCCAACAACACATGATAATAATTAATAATGCTCCTATCACCAGTGACGGTTCAATGTCAATCTGTAAGTGCAGGAAGAACCGAGATATTTTGTTTTGGAGATGGAGGTCAACAGGGAGAAAAAGATGTTTCTTAATGCCCACTAGTATATATAGTATATTCCTATATTATACTTCCTCCATCTACGTTTTGATTTTTTGACACTAAGTTTAATCACTCATTTTATTTAAAAAAATTTTTTTTTATATAATTTTTTTTAATAAGATGAGAGGTCAAACTTAGAGCAGAAAATATCACATATGGATGGAGGAAGTACTTTTGTTCAAGTCTCATTGTCTGTGTGTTAGAATTAATGTTCCGTAATCAGTTTGTTTGGATTGGATTGTAGGAGTAGGATTCTGAGACCTTTCTTCATCGAATTTTTGTACTCTCTGTAATTCTGCAGGGATCCAAACGGTACGTCGGCTGTCGGCACCAGTAGCTGGAGGAGCCCTGCCCACAAAAGCCGTGGATCCAGCCGGCCGGCTGGTCACGGTGGCAGCTCGGTCGCCTTTAACGTTGTTGACCTGACAAAAACAAGAGTAGGGACGCGCAGCGCAAATAGTAGTACTACCGCAGCCTTTCCTTGCGCTTTCTCGATGGAGGTGTCAAGAACCGGCTACCCACGTCCGGTCACAACAATAAATTCCAGCTAGCTAGCAAGTTTCTTTTCTAGCAATTTTATAAATTATAAAATTTTTTTTATTAAAATATCCCTTGATAAAAAAATCATAACAAAATACATAATATTTACATAAGAAAATAAGGCGAAATTAGTTATTTTAAGGCAGCAATACTATGATTTTTTTCTGTTTCCGTTTGAGCTTGTGTCCGTTTGCAAGGAGATGAGGTGTCCACTCTTTGATCTCTCGCGTCATTATTCATTCATGTGGCTAGTTTGAAGTGTGCTACTGCTGATGAGGGCGCCGCACAACCACCCAAATGCGTCCCTTGCAACTTTTTGTTTTTGAAATTCCTTTGCAACACTCTAACTGCCAAGACATCTCCTCCTCGTTCCTGTACGTCCCCGTCCTTCTGGCATTTTCGTTCTGCATCTACGGAACTTGCACATTTTCCATGTGTCGATCTGTTTATCCTCCAAGATACACTACAAGTGGTTCCATTTGCTCGCTTCTTATGTCTAAAAACTGTTTCCGAAAGAGATGGTCTAGAACTCTACGCACGCTCACTATGGAGCCACTAAAGGCTTCTCCTGCCTCAGCCTCCATCTCAGCATCAGTGTTCTATGTTACTTCCTTTAGTGGTTCGTAAAGAGATATGGCAGCCTGCAGAAAAACTGGTATTCCTATTTGACAAACAACAGAAGACAACATTCAAGAATATGATACTACCGACAGATGGTCGTCTTGGAGATGGAGGAAGGCGAAAAGTTGTTACATGCACAGTCTTTTTGTTGTGCAAGCGCAGGACGAAACATGCAAGAGAATGCATGGAAGTTCTACTTTTTCTGTCAACATGAAATCAACTTTTAGTTTGAGGCTAATGCCTCTGTGTGCTTGCATTGAGCGTGTCCTTAAGGTGAGATACACACAACGTGATTAAAAAAAGCAGTTTATGTGACATCATTTGAGCACCTTAAAATTACTTCGTGTAGAAATTTATATGACGACTCCTAACAATGTACATATGAGAAATTTATTTCTGGGACAACAAAAAATGGTGGTTTGTGTGTACCATATTCTACTCATTGAATTAGGTCTGGTTTAGTGGCTAAAGTGCCAAACACCCTTACTTAAATAAATTTGCACACAATGCAATCCCGGCTATGAAAAAAATTGAGACAACTCTCCCATTATAATCATCATTACAAAGACCAGTTCTTGTCACATTAATAAATAACTTCTTTTGACTTGATGAGATTAAAAGTACAAATATTTGTGGTTTTTCAAAAAGAAGTCACAAAACCTCCCTAATCCCATGAACTCATGGATAACATAATTGGTCCGTGTGCTTTGCAAATAGGAGAAAAAACTCTCAAGGTTTCATTTTAATATGATAATCATCATAAAATAATTTATGCAAACAGAACATTAATTAATAAGCTGTTCCTTTTAATGTAACATTTTTATTCATATTTTGTATGAATATTTGATAATTTTTTACCTTGAAACCAAATAAAAGCCCAAGGACTTATGTTCCTTTTTAATGTTTGTCCTTGAAACCAAATAGAGTCCCCTAGAGAACCAAATAGGGCCTTAGTCTAGTGGGCAATTCAAAGTCTGATCGTGAAATTAATTCATAGAAGCAAGTCTAAGAATTGTTGTTTCTCCACAAAGATTAACAAGCCTATGAGCCGGACGGTCAACAAGGCACACCGCGGAATGAGCATGAGCCTTTGTACAATCATGCACAGCACGGTGGTCAACACTGCTTGCTGCCTCCAAGCTACCTAGGCAGCGACCACCACCAAGAGTAACAATAAATGCACAATCCAAACAAGTCACTAGCACCACTACATGCGAACTCTCAATGCAAATGCAATAGATTATTCCTAATCTCACCAAATCACATTTTCAAATATGCTTATGTGAGTGAGTGTGTTCTTGAGCTCTAGCCTGTGTGGATATCAGTAGAAAGTGACAAGAGAGACAAATATCCCAGCCACACCCTAAATTTTTATAGAGCCACTTAAGAACCAATCGCTATGCCCTCTAAGTGGGTTGTCCATGTACTCAACAAAAAAACTTTAATGACCACAGAGGTTTCCAAGGGCTAGTTTTAAAATGGAAAATATGTTAACATGCTCTTTATTTTAATGCACCTCATACAGTGCCACCGAACCACCGCAATACTTTTACTCCGGTACTTTGTTCTTTGATCCCCATCAGACTATTTTGATGAGGTCCAGAGAGTTTCCAGAACCACCGCAATACTTTGGTGCCCTCATTGGAGGAGTTCGGGGCCTATTCAACTAAAATTTTAAATAGCGGGCTATAACAAATAGCAGTATTTTTTTTAAGAGACTATAAAACTATAGCAAAGCTATGACAGGCAGCGTTTTATAGAAAACCATAAAAAATATAAGTATTTGAGTAAAAAACATGACAATCATGAAATCTGATGAACACACTTATCTTTTCATAGGTCTAGGGATGTAGGAAACATCATTTCATATGATATTGGAGCATGATTCATGAAACTCAAGAGTTTAATTTGCCAAAATACAAACTTAAAATAAATTATAAGAAAATATTAACTAGATTGTCACTATTATAGATGAAATTAAAATAGCGACGCTATTTCAAAGCTAGAGCTAAGCAATTTAGTGGTGCTATAGCACAATATAGCAATTGTAGTTGGTTTAGCGGAAAAAATAACATAGTTTAGCGTTTTCTCTTTCCAGCAGCTATAACACCACCGCTATAGCGCGCTATTTAAAACTTTCATACACTCAATAATCTTCGCTGATCGCCGAGTCCAAGGACCCTTTCTCCGGTGCTACTCCAGTGAGCACGGGAAGAATATGTCCGTGCCTCTAATTTTTTTATTTAACATAACAATAATTTTTTGCTCACTTTGTCACCATGTCGCTAGATCTAACGCATATGCATCATTAGGTCTCACCTAGTGACACATACAACCATATTAACTTAAGACTTTCCATCTTAATAGTATGATTGTCTATTCTAATTCTAAATATGCACTCTATTACACATTTGCTAGCAAAAGCAAAGAACATATCTTATACCTTTGCCTTCAATCCTTCGCTTCCAACTCCTTGCAACTCTATATATTAATCACTTGCATCTTGTGGTCATATCCTTCTCCACCATGCTTATAGCCTTGCTAAACACGATCTTGTGGACCCTAGCTTAATGATATAAATTAAGCATTTAATCCACTAGTTGCCATTCATTTACCAAAACCATATCAGGAAACTTCAACGAAGCAAAGGTGCATCAGGTGACTCGAAAAGCCGATTTTCACTGCTTGCCATTTTGTTTAACAATAATAGTTTCGTTGCAGGTTTTGATAGGGTGGATGCATCTGTAACATTAACATGATGTGTGAGCATTTAATGAAGCATGTTGCAGCACTAAACTTGAAATCATTGGCACATAGGGTACGTACTCCCTCTGTCCCATATTGAATAATGTTTTAGAGACTCTCTTCTTGGTATGAACCCCCAAATCTAGAGCACTGAACCGACAATGAAAAGGTGTGCTTTAATGAGACATGGGAGGGGGAGTATGTAGCAGGTATGAAAAAGAAGGAGAGAGAAACACGTATGCAACATCTTTAAGGAAAAAATGGATCAACTATAGTTATATGAAGTTTGTGATTATGGATGCAATGGGGTTCATGGAGAAAGGCTCAATTCGAAAGAAAGATGTGCATTGTTTTTTTTTAAACAATTACCTTTGAGAGAGAAAATATAAATGTTATTCTCTCTTTTATTTATCTCCTTTATCTAAGAAAAAACTTTTTATTTAAAAATCTCCTTTATATTAGTTTAGGACTCTATATTTATTGCTTATTTGCTGCGTGTTGGCTACCACTTGCCTTCATTTTTGCCTCTTTGCTTCTCATTGGTTGTTCCTTGCCTGTGACTCCTCATATAACCCGTGATAATTAAATGCAAATTGAATGTTTTTGTTCTGCTTCTTGGTTATTGTGTCAAAGGCTTAGATGAAAGAGATAAATGAACCAAGGGAGTATAATGAGAAGAAAACTAGATCTCGATAAACATACTATTTACACGGAGGAACTTGCTAGTTTGTGCAGAAACAACACCTTAACCTTAATAGAAATGTTTTTTCATCTTGTTGACACGATTTCTCTCTCGACTTACATAATCTAATATCTTTTCCATGTATGTATATACTATATGTGCTAATAATGTGCAGATGTCTAATGCATAAATTACTTCTCTCTTGTGTCGCCGCGCGAACCAATGATACAATTTACAAAGGGAAGGAAAACTGTGTCCACAAACGTGCCCCTTCACAAAAACATATTAGATTTCGCGTATATGCTACTTCCCTTACGTTACACACTTTACACTTGCACATCTGAAGATTATATACACAGTCCATGGCCATTGCAAGTCGAGAGGTGGTCACTGACGACGAATTCTCGAACCATCAGTAAGCATCATACCAACAGATCTAAGGCAGCTGCTGCTGTGTGTTCAGGCAGGCTACATCCACAGCACGGTTCCTCGGTCAATAAGGTGTACATGCATGCGTGCATCCTTTCATCATCCCTCCTGCAGGCTCCATCTCGATCACCATGGATGCATGCATGTTTCGAAACAATGGCAGCCGAGTGCGCGCATGCATCTCCCTGCCAGTTCGTGCGCCTTGCCCTGCTCAAGCAGCAACCCGTCATGGCATCAACTGCTGGACGCCGATCCATTACCATTCGATATACCAAATATATCAGCAGCTACTAGCTCTCTGCTCCTACAGGCTACAACACGACGTCGCGCCGCTTCTTGGGGTTCTGCTCGGCAGTCCCTTTCCGCATCATCGCCACGAACTCGCTGTAGTCGATCCTCCCGTCCTGCATTGATGAAGTCAAGGGACGAAAATTGATCAAGATTATGGCTCCATCACAGCATGCATTGCAGCCGATCGATCGACTTACGTTGTCGGCGTCGACCTCCGAGATGATGTCCTTGATGTCCCTGCCGTCCAGGAGCCCCTTCTCCTTGAGCGCCTGCTCCAGCTCCTCCTTGGAGATGCACCTGCCCATTAATGAAGCCACGAGACGAGACGAGCAGCTAAGAATCAATTCGCTGCGTTTTTTTTTTTTCCATTTTGTGGCGATGCATGGCATCCTCTGATTCTGAATCTGAATGAACGAGCGAGCCAAGAAAAGGGTCAGTGTCATCAGTGACTCTGTCTGGGTTATTAATTACCCGCTGCCGTCCTTGTCGAAGTACTGGAACGCGGTGTAGAGGTGCTCCTCCCTGTCCATCCTGTTCATGTGCATCGTCGCCGTGATGAACTCCTCGTAGTCGATCGTCCCGTTCCCGTCCGCGTCCGCCTGTGTTGATTTATTTTTATTTATTTGCAACCACATCGTTCAGCTTCAGAACCGATCCATGTATGGTGGACAATGCACGTGTGGCAAGTGTGTGAAAAAATGGAAACTCACGGCCGCCATCAGCTGCTCCACTTCGGCCTCGCTGAGCTTGGTGCCCTGCTTGGCCAGCCCTCGCCGCAGCTCGTCCACGGTGATGGTGCCGCTGTTGTCGGAGTCCATGCTCTTGAACATCTCCTTCAGGCCCCTGGATCTCCTCCTCCGACAGGCATCCGGCAATGACCTTCGATTCAATCAATGGTTCGGATTTCAGAATATAATGGTCACCCCCTCACCTGTCGTCAGGTCCCTGAATTTAGAATGCTGTATACGGCTGCAAATATAAACGTACCCTCAGCGCGGCTTTCTTGAACTGGTTCATCGCCGTGAACTGCTTGAGCCTGTTCATGACAGCGTTGTCCAGTGGCGTGTCAGGCGCCTCACCGTCTTCCTTGATCCAAGGATGATCTGCAAAGCAAACAGATAACACCATTTCAAACTCAGCGATTCAGAAGTAAAAAATGCAGAAGAATCAGCTGCATGCAGAAGGGGGAGAAGGAGAACATACTGAGGACGTCGTAGGCAGAGATCCTCTTCTTGGGGTCAGAGGTGAGCATCTTCCTGACGAGGTCCTTTGCGCTCGGCGAAATGCGCGGCCACGGGTCGCTTGTGAAGTCCACCTGTCCCCTCAGGATGGAGTTGAAGATGCCGTGCTCGGATTCTGAAAATCATCATCTTTTATACTTTCAGAAGAAATGCATGGTGTGGTTGGAGGTGGGATCGGAGCGACAAGCAAGCAAGCCCTGACAAAAACAAAACAAGTGCAGAAATGGGAAGGAGAACGATCGACTTGCCGGCCCAGAATGGCGGAACTCCGCAGAGGAGGATGTAGACGATGACGCCGATGCTCCAGATGTCCGCCTCGGGCCCGTAGCTCCTCTTGAGCACCTCCGGCGCGATGTAGTAGGCGCTGCCGACGATGTCCTTGAACACCTCGCCTTGCTTGAAGAAGACGGAGAGGCCGAAGTCGGTGGCCTTGAGCGGCGCGTTCTCGTCCTTGCTGAGGAGGAGGAAGTTCTCGGGCTTGAGGTCGCGGTGGATGACGCCCAGGGAGTGGCAGGTGTGCACGATCTCGACGATGGTGCGCAGCAGACGCGGCGGCGCGCTCCGTGTACTTGCCCTTGGCGATGATGCGGTCGAAGAGCTCGCCGCCGGCGCAGAGCTCCATGACGAGGTGCACCGACTGCTTGTCCTCGTAGGCGCCCTTGAGCTCCACGATGTTGGGCTGGCCGGCGAGGTGGTACATGATCTGCACCTCGCGCCGCACGTCCTCCACGTCCTCCTTGGTGGACAGCTTCCGCTTGGCGATGGTCTTGCACGCGAAGCGCTCCCCGGTGGCCTTGTGCGTGCACAGGCTGGTCACGCCGAACTGGCCGCGCCCGAGCTCCTTGCCCACGGTGTAGATGCTGCGCACGTCCTCCATGGGGCGGCCCAGCACCGGGCCGATGGGCGCCGGCGGCTTCGTGGGCGTCGGGGCCGATCCGGCCGAGGCGCCGGGCTTGAGGGACGTGCCGTCGGAGTTGGAGGGATCGGCGGAACCATCGGCGGCGGGCTCCGCTTCCCCGGAGCCCGGGCAGCAGTTGCCCATGGCGACGGGGCGGCGGAGGGGGCAGCGGCGTCCGTCCCCCCGGAGGGATGAGGGTGCTGGGGGATGTGGAGCCGTAGGGGAAACGAAGGACACGACTTGAGGAATTCTATAGCGCGGGGGATTGGGTGGTTGCCATGGCCGAGGGAAGGGTGGGTGGGGAGGAAATGGCGGGAAGGGAACCACACGCCTGCCTCCCTCTTCCCGTTTGGTTGGCAAAGGCTCTTCTTCACTTCTCTTTATTTTCAACTACAGCGTTTAATTGTTTTGGAAGGTATATAAGCTTATTATTGCCTCATTAGACGGGTACTTGATTACAGTCATGTAGGATGGATTTGAATGATAAAGATGGAGACATGCAAATTCAGAGTGGATTTCAATTCCTCTAAACTTGATCATATTTTGCACGCAGCATGGATTTGAATGATAAAGATGGAGACATGCAAATTCAGAGTGGATTTCAATTCCTCTAAACTTGATCATATTTTTCACGCAGCATGGATTTGAATCATAAAGATGGACACATACAAATTCAGAGTGGATTTTGATATATTTGGATTTTTTATGTGAACTTGATTGGTTATTAACCATGTCTACCACTACAAGTTGTTTATAGTAAATTTTAGCCAATTCCTCTAAACTTTTAAGGTATGAACTCCAGAACTTGGTGTTTTAAT